>NQLW01000021.1:407960-452020 GCA_002312845.1 Kalanchoe fedtschenkoi
AAGTAAAATTTTGTATTAATTTCATTCGCTATAGAGTAATATTTCATTGTGTATGAAAATTAATTAAATCCACACTTAAAATTAATTGACAATGAATACAGAAGTCTAACTATATATGATGCATATATTTGAGTTTAATTTGGGATGTGAGATTTCCATATATGCAATACACTACACCCCTCACTTGCAGTGATATTAATTAACCTCAACAAGTGAGATTTCGTGAACGAGCATGTTCAAAAGATGAGGTCAAAATTTACTATGAGTTGAATTCACACTCAAAATCAGCTAATTTTGAACATGAAATTAACTATTCTAACAAACAGGTCACGCACAATTTCAATATATCCATAATCATTTCGTCCCATAGACTGATTATCCCAATAGAGCATGAATAGGTTTAAGGAAACCAAACAGTAGACAGGCACCAGTTGAGTAAATGTTCCGGTTATGAATCTAGAATTACACGAGTGCTGCTGTGCTTATGAAAACTCGAATGGCAGACTAAGGACACAGGAGCGTGGATCAAGCTTCGGAGCGTGGGCCTTTCTTCTGCTTCCCATCCCTTTCTACCAAGGCCTTCCTGCCCTTGTTGCTACTTGTGTCGTTCTGGCTGGTTATAGAGCCCTCCTGAGCACTGCACATGTTGGACTTTAACTGGAAACCGAATTTCTTAGACACGTTCCCCCACGCGCTGGTGCTGTTTCCGCCTTTCGCCTTGCCCAGCTTCTCTATCTCGTGCCTCATGCTCGTGCACTCTTTCTCGAGTTCTGACACTCGCATTCTCATGTTGTCCATGCCTACTTTTAACACTTGGTTCTCTCTTGCTGCTGTAGCCCAGCCACCGCCGCCTCTTCCTCCTCCTCCTGCTGGTCCGACTTCATTGGCCAGAAGACCACTTCTCAGATGCCTTGATCCGTCTAGGTTGTCGGAGGCCAGAAAACATCCAGCGACTGATGTTCGAAGCTGCAGTTGCTCGAAGAAGAGGACCTGGACGATGATTCTCAATGGGAGTCTCTCGTTCTGTGCAGCATGGGTGCATGCTTCCAAAGAAAGTTTTTGGCAATCCATCAGCCTGCACAGCTGCTCTTTGTCAGACTCTGGAAGCCACGGGTGCGACTGCAAGAAATTGCAAAACAACAACGACAAAAGAGCGTCAGCCTAACATTCATGAATTGTACAGCCGGAGCATATATTCACCATGGTTCCAATTAGTTGATGAGACCACTAGTTTATATATTTGTACCTTCAGATAAATGTCAATGGCTCGATAGAGACCATCGTCTAAGGGCCTTGCAAATTCAGGTACCAGTGCAGCAAGCGCCTGGAACATTGGGAGCTTCAAATTGACATCAGGAGCGACTTCAGCAAGGTATCCGTCAATCAACTTGGCTACCATGGTTAGCGGTGTCAGTGAAGGTGACCCCATCAACTGGCCTTCAGCTCCACCGGTGGCCTGATCCACGGACAAAAAGTGCTCCAGGATTCGCTGCACGCAGTCAACATTGTAAAGAGTCTCCATGGAATCAGAGAAGTTCGGCATCAACAGTTCTTCAAGAGTCGCTTGATCAAGCTGCATCCCTATCCTCTTTTCCAAATTCGAGATGCAAGAGGGGCTTGCTTTAAGAATCATGGCAGTTCGAAATAGACCAAATAGAATCTTGGTTGAAACAAGACCTTCACGCATTGGAAGAATGCTATCAATTTCCTCAACTAACAACTTCTGATCTTCCTCGGAGAGTGGAGCCCCTGAAGCTGATGGTGCCAGACGCATGCTCGTCTCACTTGGACCTGGACGTCTATTTAGCCCAGGCAAATATTTCTTAGCATAAAAAGTAAGAGACCCAGCAATTATCTCCTGGTCGATGCCGCGTGATTCTATTGCTGTAATCAATCTTTTGAAGAGGGGTAAGGTCAAACTCGATGCGTCCTCATACCACCAATCTGGACTTGAATTTTTTGGCCTCGCACCAATACTTATCCCGTTCCATAAAACGCTCCCCCCGGGGCTCTGCATAACTCCACCGCGCTCCATAATAGGCCAGCCAAATAGATTAGGATCAGTAGACGCTTTCATAGCTAATGATTCAATGCATCTTTTTGTGATGTTAAGCTTGTCGGCATGAGAGATGATGTTATCACAAGATTGGAGTGCCTTCAGCGAATCTTTCCAACTTCGGAGGACTACTTGGTTAAGAAACATCTCCGTCTGGCTAATCAAATTGCCTTCTCCATATTCTTCAGTCATTTCCAGTTGCTCAGCCACACAACGAAGGTAAACAACATTCAAGGCTGTAAGTTCGAATTTCACACCATAGCAAAACTTGCACAAAAGTTCAAATGTTTTGGCTCCAGCAAGTAGATCATTAAGTCTTATAACACACTTCTCTTCTCCGTTCTCTGACGCCTTAGCTATCAATCTTTCCATCACCCCACTTCTAGAGAGCAATGGGAACTGAAAGGGACAATTTTAAAAATTATTAGTGAAACGCCTCGACAGATCATCAGTAAATAAGAATACGATTTGGCTATCGATCATTTTACAAGTAAAATCACCTTATGGAGATGAAAGGACATTTCCTCAACTTCCACAATAATATCGCTGGGGAGGCCAGTAGAGCAAAACCTAACAATAACAAGACTATCAGATTCTACCATAATGCAGTAATAGCGAATCGAATCGCAGAACTTAAAATCACATTATTCACGCTATATCTAACACCATTTTTTAAAGCAGTCCATGCAGTATATTACGTAGAAGCTATGTTTAGCTACCAGTCCAGTAAACAAGGATCTAGCTCAGTAACATCTTCTTGCAAATGACTAGGTTTAAGGAACGAATCAAACTTAGTAAGAGTATTATGGACACTGAATCAGACAACAACAAGCCTTCTTATGTTAAACCAGTAAGCGAAAAGGAAGAGAGTCAGAGAATGTACCATGCTTGGCCTTGCCGCTGAAAAGCATCAGTCTTGGATCCCAACTTCACACAAGCCATTCTTGCAAACTAGTCAACTCAAGACAACTGCAGACCCCAGTAAGACTCAAATTGATCCAATGAGAAATGAAAGGACTACCCACAACTCTAATATGTCTCCCAACCCCTCAAATCCACCAACTGGCCAGGATCAAAATAAACCCTAAACCCCAAAATCAGATCCGCCACCAGAATCAAATTCCCCAAACCCACTTCCAGAATAAAAAAAAAAAACCTAGAAAAATAAATGCTCCAGTTATAAACTTGTCGCTTTCTCACAAGCCCTGAACTGAAGCACAAAGCTCCAACAAATCGAAAACAAACTAAAGGATCAGGCGAAAGAGTCGGAAATGAGGGAGGAGACGGGACAGAAACAACTGCCAGCGTGCTTTTCTCTAAATGATAATCGGATGAGAGTGTATTAAAAATGAAAACATGGGAATGTGGGCACGACGAGCATGCAGAAACCTATCTGTCAAACAGAGACAGCCATGATAAACCTTCTTCCACAAAATCCTTCACATAGGTATTAATGGCTGCTCCGGAACGAACCCAAAAAGTAAATTGGGTCTTGGGTTGTTTATCCAATTCTTAATTTGAGCAGAGAAAAAGGAAAGTTCTGATCTTGGGACGTTACAGGTTGGATGGGTTTGGTGGAGTGTGCTTTCAAGTTTTGAGCTTTAAACTCTCCTCCATTCTCTTTCATCTGTTCCAGCGAAGCCATGTGGAAGCGCTACCACTTCTCCTTGTACCTCAGGCTTGTCTTCAATAAAATACCATAAAACACAAAATGTTATAGCTAAGTAACAAATTTTGAATTCATACTTTATTCAATATAAAATATGAAATGATGGATTATGGAAGCTCAGAACCTGACATCAATCATCATCTTGTTGTGGCATGCAAAAATATGCATCTCTGTGCATTGACCCAATAGTATCATATTCTATTGCAACTATGTTTTCAGACAGTGCAGGCAAGACAGGTTGGGATAAAATAGGAGTTTTTCTTAAAATGTTGGGCATTAGATGGAAGCATGCTGCACTATGTGAAGGCTTACTTTAGTAAGCATCTTACAAAATGCAACTAGGAATATCACTTGGCTGAAACAACTGACTTCAGATGACTGACCGAGTACAAGATTCTTAATGGCTTTGCCAATGTGATACAACTACTTGTTTAGAAAAAGGGCTTGATATGAGGTATCCAGGCTTATAGTTTTGCTGATAAAGAAGTAATGAGATGCAAAGAAGTCATCATGTTGTCTGCCTTTTAATTCACGTATTCTTCTAATAAGATTCTCCAATCTAGGCACTTTGCCAGGAGTAGCGCATTTTAGTCCCCACTTTCCAAGAAAATAGTTGCATATGCTGCTTTCATTGCTGTTCATGTTTGTAGCTCCATTGATTAAGATCTGCAGAAGACGGACATCTGATAAGTTGGGGAGATTCAAGAGCTTGGTTCTTTTAGTAGGCCGGAGAGTATTTTAATATCCAACAACTGGTTGAGGATGTAAACAATATGTACTGCACGTTCAGCGGACCTCTAGATGCCAGTCCGTGCCTGGTTCGCTAGGAATACCAGTATGATACTTTCATAAGCAGTAATCTTCCATCTTGGAAATCATGATCCTAGACTGTAATCTCGCCGATCAACCATCGGTGACCTGATACCCTACATTTCACAGTCCTCCCAGCCACATGTGTGTTCGTCAAAGTTATCTTGTTGAATCCTATTGTATGCCAATCTACTCATAACAGCCAGACCTGAAACGCAATTTCAAATTTAAATTGAGTAATTCTAAAAACGACAGTACCTTACGACAGGTAGAGATGAATGTTTTCATTTTCGGAACTGAATATGGCTTTCTTCATACCTTCAATTACTCTAAAGAGGGCTGACCACCATCCATCTTTAGGAACATGGTGTTGGTCCAATGCGCTGTTAATGTCATCTTCGTGTTTCCCTTGAAGAACTTCTTGAAGGGTTATCACAGCATTCTTTGTTTTGTAAAGGATATCATCTTGAGAGTTTAGCATTTGGAGGTTGCTTTGTGAAGAGGATAGGCTGAGAGCCAATGCATACTGAGCTGCTGCTGCCCACTGTGCAGAAGCGAGCTGTCTCGTCTGGCAGCCCAATTGCCTGGTCACATCTCTGCCCAGCTTCTTATCTCTATTCTCAGACACCAAGTTGCACAGGTACTGAGCGTTGGAAGGTCCAGTGCTCTGAACCATCCTAAAAAATGCAGTTCCTTCAACTAGCAGGTTCTCTGGAGTATCGCACTCGCGTACCTGGCAAAAATGTCAAATCTCTCAAACTAGAGTGCTCTGATTTCTTTGAAGAGTTCATGTTGATGCAGCATAGCATAATCACTATCACAATTCACAAATGAAATAGGAATAGATACTGTACCTGACCAGCATCTAGAACAAGAATTCGGTCACAATCAATAATTGTGTTCAGTCGGTGAGCAATGATAAGCATTGTGCACGATTTGAATTCTTCGCGAATTGTTTTCTGAATGAGAGCATCAGTTCTAACATCCACAGATGCTGTCGCTTCATCGAGAACAATTATCTTTGATCTACGCAGCAGCGCTCGAGCAAGACTCAAAAGTTGCCTCTGTCCAACGCTGAAATTTTCTCCACCCTCGAGCACCTTATCACGTCAAGAAGTGACCATAAATAAATGCAAATTATTCAGAGGACTGCAGATGGAATAAAATCCCAGATGTGATAAAAACAAAGATGCATACCTCAGCATCCAGCCCGAAAGAGATTCTTCTTATGACATTCTTTAGATGTGCCCTCTCCAGAGCTTCCCATAGATCAGCATCATTGTGCTCACCAAAAGGATCCAGATTAAACCGAACAGTTCCTATGACACACAAGAAACACGTATGAGGAAACTGCGTAGCTACACATTCTTCGGTTAGAGGACTTAAATTAACATGCGGAACAATTGGTGCTGAATAAATTGAAATCTATTCAACAGATACACGCACATATGTTGCTTGGTCAGTTCAGGCCTCTCTTTTAACATGAACTAAATCAAGCATTCATTGACACAAATGCTTAATGTAATCAGAAATATGAAACTTCATGATGCCGTACTATATTCATAACTCATACCTGAGAAAAGAACTGGAGACTGTGGAATAATGCTTAGATGTTGCCGCAGATCTGTCAACCCAAACTTTGCCACATCGCAGCCATCAATCAATATCCGTCCTTTCTCAAGTTCAACAATTCGAAATAACGCATTCAACATGCTAGATTTCCCAGCACCAGTTCTCCCGACTATTCCTATCTTTTCACTAGGAGACACACTAAAGGATAGTCCATGCAGTACAGGAGGTAGTCCAGGTCTGTACCGTAAGACGACATCCTCAAACTGTATCGACCCTAAAGATGGCCAGCCAGGAGGAGGCCGATTCTCTTCAATCACGCTAGGAGCTTCAGATGGTAAATCAATGTAATTACCAACACGCTCAACAGCGTTCAGACTATTCTCAGCTCGACTTGCTTGTCTCAAAACACCACTTAAAAGGCTTGTGATGTTCAAAGTGTAGCTGAGAAGGAGACCCATCGTAGAAGCAAAAGCAGCCTGATTTACGGCATTTGCATTCTGCATGACAGCAAAGGTAGCTGTGAACCAAATCATGACACCGCCTAAAGCTTCCAACCTTATTGTGAGCCAGCGATTAGAACTGATGTTTGCAAGAGTGAACCTAATGTTATTGTCCATAGACTTCCCACTGATACTGGCTATACGATCATAGGCTTTGTACGCACGGATGCTAGCAAGACCATTCAATGCTTCGCCAAACTGTGCATACACAGGAGACCTCGTAATCGAATCCAAGCGTTTCACTTCACGAGCTGTACTCTGGAAGGAAAAATGCCCATTGTCAATGACCAAAAGAACGGGGTCAGTTGATAAGCCACTCACACTGTGAAAAAGTAATATAAATGAGATAGCTGTTGGAAGACGGGAACATGAAGGACACAGCATTTTGGCAATCAGAACTGAAATAAAATTGTGTGCAAGGCTCTCGCTGGTAATCTTGCACCACAAATATACATGAACAGAAAATAAAATACGTAAGAAAAATGTACTGAATTCTGTAATGTATAAAAAGGAGTGACATGTACCTGAAAATACAAGTAAGCCGCATGAAACAAGATGAGTAGTGGCATGATGGCCCACAAGGAAGTTATGCTCACTATACCTATCAGCACAAAGGTCGAAAGGAGTTGCCATAGTTGACTCAAAAACATGTTGAGAGGACCAGCAACATTGCGGTCTATATCTCCCAGATCCTTAGCAAACCTATTTATTATCCGTCCACTGGGGTTGGTGTGAAAAAAGACCATAGGAGCTCTTAGTATAGAACTCAGCATTGCATCATGCAACCTTCTTGCTGCATAAAGACTTGAGATGATCAGCCAGTACGAGTTCATCAGTGTCACCATTACCTACAGACACCAGTTACATAGTAAGCTCCAAATTGTGAATCTTATAATGTAGCAGCACTGCAAGTCATCCCCAAATCAATGATGGGCTCGATCACAAGATAAAGAAACTTCTCATCTAGGGAAATTGTTGTGAACTTTAACTTTGAATGTTCTGTATCAGGGTTAGGGTGCAGCAGAATGGAGGACATACTTAAATATAAATATAAAGTATAAACAATGCAGAATATTAGCACACCTGACCAAAAGACAGAAGTGCATAGATGAGGTTATAGTACAAAGTTTTGTCAGCCGTTGATGAGCTACGGTTTGACCATCTACTCAACCATGTGCTACTTGAAACTCGAAGAATTTCGGTAGATATGTAGCAGGAAAATAGGATAACCACAACCCACGTGCCCCCTAATGCCGTCTGATATCTGCAAAAAATACACAGTCCATCTGTTGATATAATTTAAATGGTATATCAATTAAAGTGGAATCAAAATAAAGGACCTCAGAGCATTTTTCTAGTGTAATAGACAAGAAATCAACTCCTGACAAGACTCCCTCAGATATTAAGAGTTGAAAAGGATGCAACTTATTACAGTTGTTACATATTTACCTCATGAGCACTTTCCAGCTGATGACACCTGTTTCGCGTTCTTCTTTCTTTACAAGAACAGACTTGCCTACTTTCGGTTTGTTTTCAACCGTTGCATCTTTCGAAGATTCAGCAGCACCATTTTCGGCAGATGCTTTCAAATCAACTTCTTGGTCAAGATTATCGCTAACTTCCTTTTCTTCCATTTGCTCTTCCAATTTTCCAGCATTTTCCATTAGTTTCTGAAATAGCAAGCCATGTTTTGAAAGTTCCTCAAAGGTTCCATCCTCTTTAATCATGCCATCACACATCACAATTATTCTGTCAACCATTGGAAGAAAATGTAGCTGGTTTGTGACAAGAACTCTGGTTTTTCCTTGCAGCTCTTCTTTAATGCACTTTTTAAAAACCTGCAAAATCGAAACATAACGGCATATTTAAAATGCCATTTCACATCCTCTACGTTGCCAAGGGACTTATTGATGGTTTAAAACCCAAACGACAGCAATGGTTTATAAACTTTGGGAGCATTAGATTCAAAGCATTTAGTACCTGGCGCCCAACATGCGCATCTAGAGCACTAAGTGGGTCATCGAATATATAAACATCCGAGTTGGAATACACAGCCCTAGCCATAGAGACTCGTTGCTTCTGTCCCCCACTAATGTTCACTCCTCTTTCACCAATCTCTGTTAAATCATGCCCCTGGTGAAGGCATTAACATTCCTTACTGTTAGTTTGGAAAATCCCGCAAGCAGAATATGGGATGTGGCTAATGGAAAGAGAAAATTGATGTGATGTCCACTTAACTGGAAGCAGGTCAAGGTCATGCTGTAATGAAGTGACATCTATGGCCTTCCAGTAATGTTCTTCCTCATAGTCTGATCCGAATAATATGTTTTGGCGTACCTGAAAAAAGGTAACAATCTCAGTGACATGTGCATCGGTCCAAATGTGAAAAGTGAGAGTGGTAAGTAAAATTAACTTACAGTGGCATTGAAAATCCATGATATTTGAGGGACATAAGCGACAGTCCCTCTGATAACAACATTTGCGCCGGGTAAAGGAGGGAGTTCTCCAAGCATAGCTGATATTAATGAAGTCTTTCCTTCCCCAGTACCACCAACTATTGCAACCAAGCTTCCAACAGGTATGTCAACATTTATATCGGATAAAGTGGGCTTCTCTGACTGAAAAGCAACAACATAGCACATTTCTGTTTAGCTGTTATGTCGATCGAACTAGATAACAGTGTCAAAATAATTAAGTCAAGGTCTGGGCAAATCGAAGTTACTATTTTCACATCCCTTCCCTTTTGAATTCAGTAACAGTTTTATTTCGAAATTGGTGGAAAAAAAATCGTATTCCTATCTACAGGATAAGATTGGAAAGACTAATGGGAGCAAAAGCAAACATAAAAAAAGATGTCATGCAAGCATTTACCTTTGAATCCCATGAAAAGAATCCATTTTTGACTGAAATGGCTGGACAGCCAGACTCAAGCGAAGGATTCGGGACCAATTTTCTCTCGGCACTTAAGAAAAACTTCTCCATGCGTTGTAAGGAAACGTTTACATTTGCAACCTGAACACACAAAAAAACAAACAAAACCAGTCAAGTTTTTCATATTAAAAGAACGCCAGAAGAATGCAAGATACAACTGATGAAGCTCTGAGGTTAATAGTTGATTACTTATAGTTAGTGTCAAAAATACTAATTCAAAAAATGATCTCTCACCAATATCCAGATAAAGTTTCCATAGCAAGGGATTTAGTTAACTAAATCAGGCATTTTGAACAATCACATCAATATTATAGTCAACAAAAGATGTTCCCTGTCCCTAAGATTTTCAGCTCATATGACAAAAGGGTAATTGGGGCAGATATATATTAATATTGCATGTTCATAAAGGCTCAAAGTGGCGTGAGGAAACGAGTCTTGCATCCAGATAACAAACATTGCTAGAAAAGAAAAACATGATGCATTTAGCTTATTTGATCAAAGAAGATAAACCTGTGTTATCAAACTAGGCAGCATTGACAGAGGGAATCTTAGCAGTGAAAACAAAGACAGAGACGTAAACGCTCTTGCAGGTGTTAGATCCCCCCCGAGCAGAGTAAACATACCGAAAGAAACTACTGTTACACTCACTGGAATACTGTTTAGTATGAAACTGTTCAGCTGCAAGATAGATAGTCACCAGAGAAGATCAAAAAATAAGGACATGTTCAGAACCCCATTGAGTGCTCATCTACCAACTAACGGGAGAAGAAATACACTTTATTTTCTGCATTCTGGAAAATTTCAATGTTTTGAAAAATATTTGAAGAAAAATAGACTAATTATTCAGCAGATAAAGTTTCATACAGCAAATAGCAGCTGTGCTTTCCGAAACCAGGACAGCTCATCATTACGCATACTTTGAATTTTGTTCTGAAAGCTTTTTTCCCATGCATAACACCTGTCACAATCAGAAGACATCGAAATATCAAGTGCAAAATATTTTGAAAAAACAGAAATGTAAAAGGATAAAAAAAACAATTGCCACTGAAATAGATAGTTAAAACATACTTCACAGTGTCCATTGCAACCAAAATCTCATTCATGAGGCTAACTCTTCTGTCAGTACGCTGCAATCCTTCCTTTGCCAATTTTCTAGTTTTACTAATAACTACAGTCTGTTCATTCAAATGTGACCAACTGTGAGACATAATTAAGAATAACTTGTGCATCTAGAATAACATTAAAAGTAACTTGATGATTGAGGGTGGCCTGTCCATGAAGAATAGAGGTTTGAGAAAAACAAAAAAGAAAGTTAAAATTGATAAGAGTGGGAGGAAATGGGTTGCACTCCTGCTTGTATTAATAAGGTAACTCATTAAAAGGATCAACTGCAAAAAGAATTGTCGATACCTGGACCGGGAACATAAGAACTAGCATCAGTGCGCCAATAATAGATGAAACACCAAGTTGCTGGTACAAAAGAACCATGGCGACAATGATACGGAACGGAGCTGACCAAAGACCATGAAGTTGCTGACATATTTGCTACAAAAAGTAAAGAGCTACCAATTAGATGAAGTGCTATGCACAAACAGTACTCAATGACATGCACATGTGTTGTGTAGCCTGTATGTAAAACATTGTTGCTTATAACCTTACACAATCTGGAAGTACATATTTAAGAACTGGATGAATGTGCAATATTTATGGGGAAGGAAGAGATCTTGCCTGAAGAGCATTAGCATCAGTAGAAATCATGTTTGTGATCATTCCGGATGGGAAATTTTTTCGAGCATCATGAGTTAGTCTCAGAGATTTGCGAAAGATAGCAGCCACCTTCAAGATAAAGCCATAAAGCATTACAGAAAAATAAGAGATGTGTTAAATACAAGCACACAATTGCCAAATCTCTCACAACAGCCAATCTGGATAAACAAAACAGGTGATATTCTAGAAAGAAGAAAAAACACATTTCCACTACTTGCGTTATTTAAAAATTTCAGAGCATTTTAGGAGAGATTAAATCAATTCGATTTCCAAATGACTAGATTATAAATTAGCACCTAAACCTAACAATGATAGATGGGCTATCAAATATTCTTGACGTACTAAGCAAGTTCCCAGCTCAAATATAAAACATTGCGAGGGATAGACAATATTACCAAAGTTGATCGAAGCCGGAAACCAACGCGCATAACATTCTGGAAATACTGAGCCTCACACAGTACGCCAACAGTCTGAAGATAACAGTAAATGAATTCGTCATCAAAAGGATTATCAGCGTTTTTCTAAAGAGAAATACTTACAATCTATGAATCACAATAACTTTTCTCCGAACATCATGCATGAACCATATGGATCTCAAAAGATGTTACTGTCCCAATAAAAGCACAACTACCGGAGTTATGATCCTGTAGTTGGGAACTCAACTGGTCTAACATGAGTGAAAAGTTTAATGAACATTGTGCGGTTATTTACCAAAAGACATTTTATTACAAGGTCAGGCAATATATAACAACTTCTAATAGAAGATGCAAGTAGTTGCAAGACGAGTGTGTAAATTAATGGTCTGGGGCAAGATGAAAATGCCAAAAGTAGAACAAAATCATACCACTCCAACAAAAATGAAGAATGCATATATGTACCCAACCCATGATGGATCACCTCTTTGCATAGACTGCAAGCAATGAAAAGAAAAACCATTAGAATTCTACATTGAACATTCATGCTGGAGATTGACTGATGTCCTGTTTTGACAGTAAAACATAACATTTATAACCAAAAAGCATGTCTGAACCGCATGCTCAGTTTGACAATATTACTAATATAAAAACTGTAATGTAAAGCTACATGGAGTTTAAATAAAATAGTACTTCTAAAATCCATGCTCCTTTTTGTCAGAAAACAGATCTTTTCAGTAAATGCAGATGCAAAAGTTGCTGGCAACCAACACTGCGTAAGAAACATATACATCTACTAACTCGGGAGATCGTATATCTAATAACATCCTATGGCCCAAGCCAGGGTGTCATGTGTTTTCTACATAGCCTCTAATTTTCAGAAAATGAATTGCAATAACAGTGGCGGAGCCAGAAAATTTTTTCGGGGGGACAAAATTACATAATCAAAAACTTGGATTGAATTTGGGGGGCAAAATTAAAATTTTCGTTGAAATTATACATGTAAATTTCTTTTTATATATATAATTTTTTTTCACCCTAGGTAGAAGAATTTTAGATGGGATTCGGGGGGCTGCCCCCTCTGCCCCCCAAGTGGATCCGCCTATGGCAATAGAGGTACCAAAAGGGGAAATATCAATAATGTATAGGCACTTTTTCTTTTAATAATATACGGGCACTTGGGCTATGTAAACTTACGAAAAAGTAAAAAACTCATCAGAGGAAATCGAAGAGGCTCATTTCCTGAGATGAGTAACTTACCTTAAGGAGATGGTTGAGCAAAACCGGCCCGACAAACTGCCCAAGATCATTTCCAATCTTCACAGAAGTAGAAAACACATGAGCAATAAGATTCCTCCATTATTTATACAAAAATAAAGAACATTGCTCGAGTTACAAATGCAGAGTTCTTCATGAATACATCCTAAGAACTAAAGGGATGATCAACTATCTGGAAATGACACTACCTTGAAGATACCCCCGAGCCAGAACCTGTGGTAAGAGAGGAGTAAAAGGGTCAACAGTAAAGATTAAATAATTGGAGGAATAAGATTGCACTGGCACAAATGCAACTAACTTGATAAGAAAGCAGGTGAGAACACTTTCAAATCCATAAGCATATACATACTAAATAAGGGGGCCGTTACCTTCTTCCTAGACTGCTATTCAGTGCTCTTAAGAGCCATGGTTTAGGCTTTTGTGATTCCTTGCTCCAGCATTTTTGGAACCTGCATGGGAAACTTAATCATCAGCAGACTGATAATGAGTGTGAACCTACAGCATACACTCATGTTATTGACTGCAAAAAAGCAAAATTGGACGGAGTGACACACACTTGTGAATTAGGGTCTCGGTCTGATCCCAAGTGTCCAATTTCCAAACATCCTTCTCAGTGATAGGCCGTTGATATCCTCGCTGCATCAAAGGTGTCATCCATCCAAAGAATATCCCTACCAATAACGCCCAGGCATCCAAGTTAAATCATCAATCTCAGAGAGAAGTAATCAAACTGCACGACCACATCTACGAGAGTGAGAATGTGTATAAGCTGGTCCTACTAAAATTGCTAGAATTGTTGACTTCTAGATATACCGTTTTAACGAACTAAGCATAAATGAAGAAAAACATAAGCAGATAATCTTAGGATTGCTGGATACATATATGAGATTGCATCTTACTAGAAATTATGTTCACGTGCCTCTCAGGACAAATTTCTTCTCCACTGGGTAGCGCTTCATAATTATCTCCAATTTCAGTTTGCAGAATGTTATATCCCGGATAAGGATCCAGATTTGGAACATGGAAAAGAAGAATAGCTCCAAACAAAACCTTCAACACAACAAAGCCACGTTATAAGCAGTAGAATAGGCCTTTAACAAATATCAGGTGGGTCGCTGGCTCATCACGTCCGACAAATGTTATGATGCTCAAAAATAAAGAGATGCAGGTTATATATATTCTAAGTGAGAGAGTTGGGATAAATGATGCAGACCTGGCCAATGATGGAACTGAAGAAGACATACAAAGTGAATCTGTGGATGAACAAAAATCAATGCCTGTCAGTACAGATTCATAAAAGTTCATGTGTTCGTCCATACAGAAGATACTTTAGTAATTGAGATTAAAGAACTGTAATTCCAGAACATTCAAACTTAGAAATGGTGGGAGCAATAAACGTACTTTTTCACATTGGAATGAAAGTCAACATGTTTGAATATACTCTTCAAATTACACACAAAAACAAACCTGTCGTAGTAGTCCTTCATGGGAAGAACAAGACTGACTATTACAGCATGCCCAACCAAAACGTACATCACACTGAAGCGCACAAACCATCGGAACTCTTTTATGTAAACTGTAGTTTCAACAAAAGTCAAAACAAACATAGAGAACCAAGCAAGAGCTTGAATCGCAAGGGAAACCGACTGCAACATCAGAGAAAAGAATATATAAGATTGATGCGTGGTGAAACATTGGATTGGCTTAGGACAAAAGAAGATTACGCTAAGGTGCCAATTTATATAAACGTTAAACCATTCTCATTGAGCAACATGAGCAGAAATCCCTCAGCATGCCCGTAGAGAATAAAAAATATTTTAAGCACCCAAATGTCGGACAGGCGGATAATGAAGAAGGTGACCAGCACACAAGTATATTAATTCACAACTTACTTCAACTGGAGCAAGGGTTATTTGTCCATCCAGATTGAACACTGAAATATCCATCAAAATTCTGAAAAGAGGCTCAAGAGCACAATAACCAGCCAGCACCATCAATATGTACTGAACAAACTTGGACCTCATAAGGAACCTTCGAGCTTTAAGACTCCTTTTTGTTAACCATATGCGGTAGAAACACATGCCCATGAGAACCAAACAGGAGACAGAAACCACCAGTGAGTCAATGCCACACGATGTATAAGCCCCTAAAGCACTATCTGCCTCTCTGTCCCATATCCCATTCGCCACCGGCCGACAGTACCATTCAATTGGATGAAAAGCCATACTTGAGCAACACGCAATGGAAGTTACCACCTCAAACACAACAGTTCAATCACACGTGGGATATTCACAATATGCAGAGGGATTTGTTCCCGTGGTTTGCAAACAAAGATTGCACCGTCCTGTGTCAGTAAAAAAAGGCAATACTCCAATCAGCCGACCCCTGTGTCAGTAACAAACATGCGTCCGAACTTGAACCCCGAATGCATGTCCATATTTTCTGATCTAAAACTTAAAAACAAAAACAAAACAAAAACATAATTCAACAAGCACAAACCCTACACAGTCACTAGAACATCATCAACTAAAAATCAAAACAAAGAATGGACACATAAACAAGAGTTGCTTGCTGTTCTGTCCAACAACAGTAACAGGACGTTACAACTTGGCACCGGAACGTTAAAATCTAGGTCAAGTGACGTGACATCCCATGTCGACATTACTCCATAGAAATATTTTCAGCCACCAACATGACCCAGGTAAATCTGCAACCAAAAGAAAAAAGAGGAGTAGAGACTCGGGGTAATAGCATGGAAGGAGGAAGAATAAGAAGATGATACCGGGGGATGAAGCCGGAGCAACGCCAACGATCACAGGCGGGAACAAAAACGCCACTCCACAATCTCAGACTCCGACCCATTAGAAGAATAGTTAATATATATATATATATATATATATAAAAGGTGGGATGAAGTCAGATGGAAGGAGTGAAGTGGGGCGAGTGATAAGAGGTTGGAAACAAAGGAGAGTTGGACAAAGTCGAAAATTAAAGCGTCATGCGTGACGCTGAAAATTCAAATTCCACAAATCCAACTTACAAACGACAACCACAATAATTGTACTCGAGACAAACATACCGCACCAGTCTGTCGTCTCTGCCAGCAATTCAAAATCCTTTTCGTCTCCGAAAAAGCTGAATCGTCACGTGCACCAAGCCAAGCCACGCCGGAGTTACAATTACACCCGGTGAGAAATTCAAACTCCGTCGACGCTCGGTACGTTGAGGGCTCGGGATGGGAGTGAGTGATGAAAAACTGATCAATGCAACTTTCTTACACTGTTATTTTGATCGTCACCAAATCATCAAGAAACAAGAATTGGAATCTTTGTCAGACAATTTATTTTCAAAAAAAGAATTTAAATCAGAAAAATGCTGGTGGCGCGGTTAGACATCAATCAAATACACTGCCATCCCATTCCGAATAAAATCCAATAATTTTCATCTAATTATTTATATTTTTGTGAAATAAATAAATAAATAAAGCTAAATTCGCGAAGGAGGGAGAGTGGAATAAAACCTGAAAATGTCGAGCTTGTTATCCATTCCGGCGCCGCCGCCACGGAGCTGCTCTAAGCCGTGCAGCAATATCCGAAGCCCCTATTTCACTTCGCTCTCACTCGGTAAAGTAAACAAAGCCCCTTTTCCGATTTCTGAATTTTCTTCTGGTGGGTTTTTCTGTGCTGGATAAAGTTTGCTGCTTTTTACAGGACTGGCTAGGGCCAGGAGCAATCGAGTCGTCTGCGTGTCGTCATCTTCTGTTAACACCTACCTGAAGGAGAAGAGAGGCGCAGCTGGCAAGATAAGAGACGGCGGGCCGAAACGGGGTGGTGGGAGTCCGGTGTTGAGTGAGGGTAGGGATGAGGATGAGAGGCTGGGTGTCATATGTCCTGGATGTGGTGTTTTTATGCAGGACCAACACCCCAATCGTCCTGGTTATTATCAGAGAAGAAAGGACGAGGTTTTCACAGATGAAGAAGACGTTGAGGAGGAGGATGTTGAAGGCTCTTTGAGTGAAGAATTTAATGATGAGGACGAGGAAGATGATTATTTTGATGATGGTGATGATGTGTTTGGTGAGCTTGATGAAACTGAGGATGAGGGGTCTGAGAAGGAAGGTGATGAGTTTGACTGGGACTCCGACGAATGGGAGGAGGAGATGATGGAGAAAGATAAGGAAATTGATGATGCTGAATTAGCCGGGTTTGCCCCAGCAGGTGTTGGTTACGGCAACATCACCGAAGAAGTGTTGAACCAGACCAGGAGGAAGAAGCTGTCGAAATCTGAGAGGAAGAGGCTTGCCAGAGAGGCGGCTGTGAACATGAAGAAAGAAGACGTGACTGTATGCGCGAGGTGCCACTCCTTGAGAAATTACGGTCAGGTGAAGAATGAGCATGTCGAAAATTTGATACCCGATTTCGACTTCGACAGGTTGATCACAACGCGTTTGATGAAACCTACCGGGACTGCTGACTCGACCGTAGTGGTAATGGTCGTGGACTGCTCCGATTTTGATGGCTCATTTCCCAGACGGGCTGTGAATTCGTTGTTCCAAGCGTTGGAAAGGACTCAAAAGGATTCGAAACTAGGTAAGAGATTACCGAAACTTGTTCTTGTGGCCACTAAAGTCGATATACTGCCTTCTCAGATTTCTCCTACCAGGTTAGATCGGTGGGTTAGGCACCGAGCCAGGGCTAATGGGGCACCTAGGCTCAACACAGTTTATTTAGTCAGTGCGCGTAAGGATTTAGGCGTTCGGAACTTGCTATCTTTTATCAAGGAACTGGCCGGTCCTCGGGGAAATGTGTGGGTCATTGGGGCCCAAAACGCTGGCAAGTCCACTTTGATCAACGCATTTGCAAAACGAGAAGGGGTCAATGCTTCCAAGCTCACAGAAGCAGCTGTTCCCGGCACAACACTTGGGATCATACGAATTGGAGGGATATTGTCTGCTAAGGCGAAGATGTTTGACACTCCAGGACTGTTGCATCCGTATCTCATGTCCATGAGATTAAATAGGGACGAGCAGAAGATGGTCGAGATACGGAAGGAGCTGCAGCCTCGGACTTACAGGATGAAGGCAAGTTAACTGCATCCAACTTATTTGTAATTTTTACTTGCTGTCATGGCTATCTCTTATTGGAGTTACTGAAGCTACTAATCTGCTGGCCTAATGTTGTCAACCATTTAACATTCTTCTGCAGGCAGGCCAAACTGTATTTGTTGGTGGGTTGATGAGGCTAGACTTGAATCAAGCTTCTGTGCAGACTATTTATGTCACAGTTTGGGCATCGCCAAATATTTCTCTACATATGGGGAAGACGGAAAATGCTGATGAAACTTGGAGAAAGCATGCCGGTGTTAGGCTGCAGGTAATGAACTGAGGTCCATTCAAGTAGCATATTGCATGTCAAAGGTAGTTTAGGAACATTTTTATGGCTGTGCTATTCTTGACCTTCTTGGGTTGAACTTGTGGCAGCCTCCAGTTAGTGCAGACCGGCTTCCAGAACTAGGGGAATGGGGAGCGAGGGAAATCAAGGCGTCAGGGTCAAGCTGGGATGTGAATAATGTGGACATTGCAGCTGCTGGGTTAGGCTGGTTTTCCTTGGGTCTAAAAGGGGAAGCAGTGTTAACACTGTGGACTTATGATGGCATTGAGATAACAGAGAGAGAACCGTTGGTCATGGATCGAGCTCCATTCCTTGAAAGACCTGGATTTTGGTTGCCAAAGGCCATATCCGAAGCCTTAGGCAAACAATCCAGGCTCAAGGCTCAGAGGGAACTTGCGGAAGATGAGGAAGAGCTGACATCCGACTCGCTTGTTTGAAGTCATATAAACCAGCACAGTTTTTGCACATGAGCTATGTATTGAGACACTGACAGAGGTACCTGGCTTATTGCTTTCTCTCCGCAGAAGACCTCCGCTGACGATTTCAACCTCTTCGGCCATTATTCTTTGGGAGAGCCAGGCCGCATCCATCGGTCTAAAGAGAAAACTAGGCCCTTGGAGGCTGGAGCAACCAACTTAAGGCATCCTCAGATTTCGCGTACACTCAAATTAGCTTGCTGATCAAGAACCATCTGGCATAGGACATAATGCAAGTTGTTTGATATTTCTTCAAGCAGTGTTGTTTGGATTTGATAGCAGAGTTTATCTGTGGCAGTTGAGAGAAATGTGATCTCAACCATTACAATCATTACAAGTCCAGTGTCCTACAATTAGGGTGTTTGCAAGAGTCAAGTCGAGTAGTAAAGTGTTCATGTTTGTTCATTTAAAATTTCACGAGTTCGAGCTCGAACCGAGTATCAACGAGCTTTTAAAATACATGTTCAAGCTCGGCTCGTTTAATTTTAACAAGTTCGAGCTTTACTCGAGCATTTGGATTTGTATAATATAAAATATAATATGCATGATAAACGAGCATTTAAACAAGCTTGAACGAATTTTAAATGAGCTATTCGTCAAAAAAATTTAGTTTATTGACTAATAATTTTATAAATTTATAAAAAAGTTTGTAATCGAGTCTAAACGAATTATAAATGAGTTTAAATGGAGCTTTTAAATAAATTCATAAATGAATCGAATACCTCATTATTCATGTTTGGCTCAAATTATAGATATAAATTACATTCGTTTCATTAATATTAGACAGAATTTATATTAATTATTGTAGTCATCTTCATTAATCTTGAATTCTTAACTCTTGGTACGACAGATTGACATTTTTATATTTGAATTATATTCTAACTTAAGTCGGTAGATCCTCGATCTTTTTAATGAGTTATCAAACTTCTTATCAAGCTTTTTGTCAAGCTTGTCCGCGAACATAAACGAATCGAGCACCCCTGCTCATGTTCAGCTCGTTTATTAAATAAGCTTATAATTGTTGTTCGTGATCGACTCGTTTATTAACAAACGAGCTTTAACCGAGTAGTAACCGAACTCGTTCACGAATAGCTCGCGAGTACATCGGCTCGCTTACAGCCCTGCTAACAATTCAACGATCCAAGTTTGATACACCTCTGGAATGGGGAAGAAGACATTCTACAAATTATTCTAATATGTGATGTTGTGGGGAAGAGGCGACTAAAAACTATTCTACATGTTGGCAGTGTCCCAATCTATGGTTCTTGCATCCATGTCTTGATCCGGGTCTTGGAGGCGGTTTTTCGCCAATCTACTCATCACTGAGAGCCCTACAAAACAAAACAAATCCAAAAAATGAAATCAAAGATCTGAAATTGATATCTATTGGGCAATGAGCTATATATTAAGCTGCATACCTTCGATCATTTTGTAGAAGGATGCCCACCATCCGTCGCGAGAGATCTGATGTTTATCTAATGACTCCTCTATCTCTTTGTCATGCTTTCCTTCAAGCACGCCTTTTAGGGTCAACACGGCATCCTTGGTTTTCTTGAGGATGCTGCTGTCATCATCAATTTCCAATCTCTGGAGGTCGTTATGTGATGAAGTGAGACTGACAGCCAGCGCATATTGGGCAGCAGCAGCCCACCGAGACGAAGCCAACCATCTTCGTTGACCGTCCACCTGTCTGGTTTCTCCATTCATCTTGTTTCCTTCTTTCCCTTCGAATACTAGACTGCGCAAGTACTGTGCATTAGCTGCCCCTGTACTTTGAACCATCCTAGAGAACGCACTTCCTTCGTCTAATAAAAGACGCTCCGGGGTATCATATTCAAGAACCTGATAATTATGGAAGGAAGCTAAGATCCCCATAATTAAAAATATATAAGCTTCGACGGATAACGAGTAAAACAAGGTGTGCGTTATTACCTTTCCAGAGTCCAGAAGAAGAACACGGTCACAATCGATAATTGTGTTAAGTCTATGAGCAATGATAAGCATTGTGCAAGATTTGAACTCTTCTCGAATAGTTCTCTGTATAAGTGCATCTGTTCGCACATCAACTGCTGCGGTCGCTTCATCAAGAACTAAAATCTTGGACCTGCGTAGCAAGGCTCTTGCAAGACTCAACAGCTGTCGTTGCCCAACACTGAAATTCTCCCCAGCCTCAGAAACCTTGAAACACAAAGTTGTTACTTGGTACATCAACCTTGGTTGTGAGACATAATTTGCACAATGAAAATTTTTCAACTGATAAGCTACTGGATGAAAAGAGCCATAGCCTCCAAACAACTGAAAAGAGCATACGGTACCTCAGCATCCAGACCAAAAGCATTCCTCCTTATAACATCCTTCAAATGCGCCCTCTCCAAAGCCTCCCACAGGTCGGCATCATTGTGCTCTCCAAAAGGATCCAGATTAAATCTCACAGTCCCTGCAAGATATCAGACAACAATTATTACCATATAAAACAACGAAAACTTAACTAGCAGAAGCTAACACGTTACAAGTGGACTACTCATCAGATAAGTGATATAGAAAGCAAAGGCATACCTGAAAAGAGAACAGGTGATTGTGGTATAATACCGAGAACTTTTCTCAGGTCTTGTAACCCAAATTTTCCAATATCGCAGTTGTCTATCAATATTCTTCCTCTCTCTAATTCTACAATACGAAATAGAGCATTAAGCATGCTTGATTTTCCAGCTCCAGTTCGGCCGACTATTCCTACTTTATCACTGGGATAAATCGTGAAAGACAATCCATGAAGGACTGGTGGAAGTTCGGGCCTATAGCGTAGAACGACATCCTCAAACTTAATACTTCCCGATGATGGCCAACCAGGAGGGGGGCGGTGACCCTCAATTACGCCTGGAGCCTCAGAAGGCAGTTCTATGTATGTACCCACTCGCTCAACAGCATTTAAACTGTTTTCAGCAATACTTGCAAGTCTTAATACAGCAGTCAATAAACTTGTAATATTTAGAGCGTAGCTCAGAAGTAGACCCATAGTAGATGCAAAGGCTGCCTGATTTTCAGCCCTTCCATTCTGCAAGACAGCAAATGTTGCTGTCAGCCAAATCATAAGTCCTCCCAATGTCTCTAAACGGATTCCAAGCCAACGATTGGCACTCATATTCACAAGGGTGAATCTGATGTTGTTGTCCATGGCCTTTCCATTTATATCAGCCATGCGATCATAGGCTTTGTATGCGCGTATCGATGACAGACCATTCAGTGCTTCGCTAAATTGGGCATAAACGGGAGATCTGGTGATTGAATCCATACGCTTCACTTCACGTGCAGTGCTCTGCGGCAAAAAATGAACAACCATTTAATGTTATCTTTTGAAAGAAAGAAAAAAACTGCCAGGGTACACTAGGGAGAGGAAAACTCGTACACAGTACACAGTACACAGTTTTCATCTTTGGACTTACCATTTTATACCAAAAAAAGCCTAAGATTGCTGAAATCAGACGGAGAAAAATAGAGAGAGAAAGAGACGAAAAGAGCATGAACACGCAGTAGGTAGTACAGAAGTTTCATTAAGGATAAGGTACCAGAAATTAACATGGTAGAACAATGAAGCCATAAAAATCGAAGTATTCACATACCTGATAATAAAGATATGCCGAGTAAAACAGAATCAGAAGAGGCAAAATGGCCCACAAAGAGGCAGTGCTCACAACGCCAATCAACACAAAGGTCGAAATGAGTTGGAAAACTTGGGCTAGAAACATGTTCATGAACGGGGCAACGTTTCGATCAATGTCACTAAGATCCTTTGCAAACCTATTGATTATCCTTCCAAGCGGGTTTGTATGAAAGAAAACCATAGGAGCTTTCAGTATCGATGCAAGCATGGCATCATGCAACCGTTTCGCAGCATAGAGACTACTCACAATCAGCCAGAATGAATTAGCCAAGCTCACTAACACCTGAGCAAGCGACAACAGTGCATATATTAGGTTGTAAAAGCCAGGCCCGTGAATATTCCCAGTGCTGCTATCTGTCCAGTGACTCAACCAGGTGCTACTTGATACTCTTAGTACTTCTGTCAGTACATAGCATGCAAAAAGTATTGCAACTACCCATGTACCTCCTAAAGCGTTCTTATATCTGCACCAAGAGAAAGAGGACATAAATGATAGGGTAAAAGACACTTCAAAGTTTCAAGGACATGTGAAATAACGCCATATCAACCAGCAATGAAGGCTCACAAAATTGGAAGACCAGTAGAAAATTAGCAAGAGCAAAGCTATCTTAAAATAATGTATTTATCTACCTTGACAAAATCTTATCTAGTTAACAAGGTTCATAAAAAAGCTACAAATAACCCCTTTTTTTACTAAAGAAGGGAAAAGTAAGGCAAATCCGATATTACCTCACCAATACATTCCAACTGACAACACCTGTTTCACGGTCTTCCTTCTTGATTAGAATGGATTTTCCTTGTTTTTTGTTTGCGTGGCCCGCCAATTTTGTTGAGTCATTTGTGGCCCCATTAGGAAGAGGAATTGAGGTATCAAGTTCAACCTTTTTATTTTCTTCCTCCTCTTCGACATGTTCTTCCATTTTCCCAGCATTTTCCATTAGTTTTTGGAAGAGCGGTCCATTATTAGAAAGCTCCTCGAATGTTCCCATCTCTTTCACCATACCTTCATGGACCAGAATGATTCTGTCAACTTGTGAAAGAAAATGTAGCTGGTTTGTCACCAAAACCCGGGTCTTTTCTCGCAACTCTGTCTTGATGCACTTATCAAATACCTGAACATACATGAAAAATGCACATAGGGCGAAGTGAGAAGCTTTTATAGAAGATAAAATGAGGGGGCACACTGTTTGATGCAAAAACAGCAAAGGTATTTTGCTTCATCATATTACCTGGCGAGCTACATGAGCATCTAGAGCACTCAAAGGATCATCAAATATGTATACATCGGAATCTGAATAGACAGCCCTAGCCAAAGATACTCTTTGCTTTTGCCCACCGCTGATGTTGACGCCCCGTTCACCAATCTCTGTTAGATCCCCACCCTAATAATAGGCACACGAAATTAAACAGGATATAAAACCATTATGTTTTGGTGATAGAAAGTCAATAACACTTTAACAGTTCTTTATTCACACATACAGGCAACAACTCAAGGTCATGGCGCAAGGCGGATACATCTATTGCCTTATCATACTTGTGGGCTTCAAAGGGAGATCCAAACAAAATGTTATCACGTACCTGTAGAAATAACACACATGTCATGTTTAAAACCATATAATACTAAGAAGAGTTCCAGTTATCATGCATACAATACAAGTAATAATGGCAATTAGAATGTGCGGCATCAACTGGCTGAGAATTAGTAAATACTCATATTAGAACTTCATCTTTTTGTAATATAATAGTAATACACAAAAGGTTGTGATATCTTACTGTAGCATTAAAAATCCATGACACTTGGGGAACATAAGCAACTGATCCTCTAATCACAACGTCTGCACCATCCATCGGAGGAAGTTCTCCGAGCATGGCAGATATGAGAGATGTCTTTCCTTCTCCAGTGCTGCCAACAATTGCAACAAAGCTGCCAGCTTGTATATCAAGATTGATATTCGACAAAGTGGGTCTTTCCACCTAAATAAACATAATAAAATGATCTTCATACTGTGTCCAAGTAGATTTCTTCCATATAAAATTAGAGCTCGATTTCGGGGATTTTTAGCTATTGCATTCTCAGAATGATAGTAAAATGGTACAGTCACGAGGCAGTGAGCCTATAATATTGGTATACAGAACTATCAGATCGCATGCATCATGTTTCCTCTAAAATCTAGCATTCATTGCATTCAGACGTAGAACTGCAAGTAAAATAAGACCTTTGATTCCCATGCAAAATTTCCATTCTTAATGGAAATGGCTGGGAGTCCTGGTTCAAGAGGTGGGTTCGGCAGTAACACTCTTTCCTCAGCCAATAACAACTCCTCCAACCGATTAACTGATACTCTGGCATTAACAACCTGTCAAGACAACTCATGTTACAAAACAAGCTATAAATAACCGGATCGTGATTGCTATATACTTAATTTAAGCACAATTGAACCAATGGATCATTATGCACTCTCCGCCTAACAGTTGTTACATAGATGACAGAAAAATGTAGCTTCATCCCTCAACATCGCAACATATACCTTCAAAAGTCATGCTTAATGCAAAAACTACTACAATGAACAAACCATTTAAGAAGCTCAAGACTGTGCATCGATTCACTAGGTACATTCAATAAACAAAAATTATATCAATAAATAACACCATCAAAAGTAATATCAATAAATCTTTTTATAGTATCTGATAATTCCAGTGATGCAGCTGCTAAATTGATGCAAACCTGAGTTATAACGTTAGGAAGCATGAAGAGAGGAAATCGTAACACAGAAAACAAAGAAAGTGATGTAAAAGCTCTTGCTGGAGTCAGATCCCCTCCAAGTAAAGTGAACACTCCAAATGAAACCACAGTCACCAAAACTGGGATTGTATTTAAGATAAAGCTATTCAGCTGCAAAAAAATGGAAAAAGATTATCATCAGTGTCATGGAAGTATCATCATCTTCATCATTTAAGCAAAAAACAGTTGGCAGTTACTCAAGGTGTCTAATAATCTAAAATGGATTTCATAACCCATTTTCACAAGTCATGTCTCCTGCTACCCAACGCTTGACTGCTATTAGACTGTATTAGGGTTCACACTTGGCAACAATTGGAAATGTGTGGTGTGCACAATCATCTGCAAAAGCTTGTAGTAATCATTCGCCGCCACTCTGGCATTCCACCATTATATGTGCATACTCAATACTTTACCTGCACTCCAATCAGCTTTTCCTTGATATTTACATATGCATAGGAAGAGGCTGCACTAATCTTTTTCAATTGAGATGTTCCTTTGAGGAATCTATTATGGCATAACTAACCTCGGTCTTTGTGGCACAGCAGTCATAATAATTGCAGGTTGAAACAATTTACTGGCATACTTATACCAAGACATCACAACCCCAACTATATATGTAACTGACAGCACTTTTTGAAGTTCACTGTGAGTTTTGAGATTTCATTGAGGCTACAAACAGTTGATTTTTAGGTGTTCAGAATGGCACATCCAAACCCACAATTTCATATTTTAGATTTATGTGTGTGTGCAAATGAAACTCATACCGCCCCAAGCATTGAAGACTTTCGGAACCATGAAAGCTCCTCATTCCGCACACTCTGAATTTTTGACTGGAAACTAGTTTCCCAAGCGTAACATCTGGATCAGTAACACAAATATTATCACATTCCAGTAGAAATGATTGAATGATGACATTATTCTTCAGCCAGCTTAGAAAATGAACAAAATAAAAGACTCAGCCTAATAATATATCATGAGAAAACTTGATCAAGAAACTGAGGGGAAAACAAGGTTCAATTTGATTTTAAGGAAAACGTAGTCATGTTGAGAATCAAACATACTTTACAGTATCCATGGCAGCCAAAACTTCATTCATTAGTCCAATACGCTTATCTGTACGTTGCAATCCCTCCTTGGTGAATTTATGGATTCTGTTTATTACAGCAGTCTACTCCAACGAAAAAACAAACAACAACAGTGGATAGATAAGCACAGGGTTATTGGGTACTAGTGAGTAAAGAACTTGGATGAATGATGAGAAGTAGATGACCAAAGAAGAAGTTTCTAAAATATAACAAAAAAGTGTCTATGATGGTATGTACCTGTATTGGAAACATGAGCACAAGCAGCAATGCACCAATAAGTGATGCGATGCCTAATTGCTGGAAAAGAAGGACCAGTGCAATAATGATGCGAAATGGAGCAGACCACAATGTATGAAGTGATTGAGTTACTTGCTGCACACATTGAAAAAAATCATTCAGATAACCAGAAGTGTTTCACAAGGCTAAGTAAATGTGAATCAAGTAACCAAAGAGAGGTGCCAGACATAGGAGAATAAGGACAACAAATAATGAACTAGAAATAGCATGCACCTGAAGAGATTCAGCATCAGTTGTCATCAAATTTGTTATTTTACCAGAAGGGAACTTCCGACGACCCTCATGAGTTAACCTCAGAGATTTGCGGAAGACAGCAGCAACCTGTAATAAAAAACATTTATGTACGAAAATGAGAACAAAGACGGTAGATGAAACAGTAAACCACATTTACCAATGTCATGCATATCGTTTGATATTCAAGGCAACTAGTATTGCATGAAGGGTTCGTGATTTCCAGATCCATATGATTAATCAATGTAATGTTTGATATACGTCTGACAATTGATGACAAAACTGAATCAAAATCAAATTAAATTCCAAGGGACATGAAAAGGACACCTCTGCGTAAATAAGCTTGGTTAAGACAGCATAAATTAAAATTAGTCAACTGATCAAAGTTACAACATGAGTTATCGATCAATAACCATCAACCAGCATAGTTGAAGTTGAATATTGTATCACTCATATGTCTACCCTTGGTCAGACAACAGAATTGGGACCTTGTAAACTCAGCAATCATCACTATCATAGTTGATTTAATGCACATACCAGTTGTTTTTTCAGAAGAGAAGAATATAGAATGATCATGCTACATCCATCTTAACAAAGATTAGAAATGTGAATAGTTACATGTAGACGTGTGTGAAAGAGATAGAGGGGGAGTGATTACCAAAGTTGATCTCAGCCGATAACCGACCCGCATAACATTTTGAAAATACTGAGCCTCCGATAGCACCCCAAAGACCTAAAAGTGACGACCAATAGTTTCATTTAGCATACTGCTGGATGCAGTATAGAACTTGTGTTCTATTTTTCTATAATCAGCACTGTGAAGGAGATGAGAATCTCTCAGCAACACTTACATTAGGTGCACTCATTTTTAAGTCCTTGTTAATTTTTAGTAGGTTCAAACGCAAGTTTCATCATTAGGACATTAGGCTACATCAAGCATCACAAGTACACTCTCAATTATATGCACCGCAAATAATATTCTTCGAAGCTTTTCAACTGTATGGTGCAATTATACATAGAAAATCAACCGAGTAGCTATTGAAATTATAACACTAATGGCATGCATAATAGCTGGGAATGAGAAGCTAAATTACAGAGGGTGAGGTGAGAAAGACAGGCATCAGCAATCAACAACTCTAGAAGTGCCAGAGACTGCGAATCTCTTACAAGAATATATGGGGTGTGCGGATGAGAGAAGAGGAGAGGAACAAAAGTTAATAAAAAAAAACGCACCACTCCAACAAAAATTGCGAAGGCATAAACATAGCCTTTCCAAGCCGGACCCCCTTGTTGCATAGTCTGTAAGATAACAAATGGAATCAGAACTCGTTCATCTATTAAGTAATAACGGATGCTACATTCACAAAACCATAAAACCTCAACTCTTGAAATGAAAAATACGACATAATTGACAAATACTCTGATTTAGCCAGCACACATTTTTAGGCAACTTTCACACCATTAGTTGCCCATTCTAAAACCCACCGAGCATGGATGGCAACGAAATTGACTTCTTACAGGTGGAAGCTATATAAGAATTATTTATAAACAGAAAAGGCTCACCTCCAAGAGCAGGTTCAAAATGACAGGCCCCACAAATTGACCGAGATCGTTCCCAATCTACAGACATGTTGAAGGGGAGAAAATACGATTAAATCAAATTAAGAAATTCAAAATCGATTTAGCATAATTAACCACACACACAAAATATCGCCGTGCTGAAAAACACAAATTCTGAACACAAAAGAGACTCCTTTAAGAAGTAAACCAATTAACATCATCATTAAGGGTGTGATCTTTCAAAATTCAATTGGTATCTATTGATTTTCAGCTTAGTACAACTCAACTAAGTTCAACCTCTTTCGTGTCTCACAAAAATCTTAATTTCGATTCAGCTCAACTCAGTCCAGTCTACTCAATTTAAGCTGAAAAACCCACCCAAAATGCAAGAAATATAAACAGAAACACTCATCACTTTTTTCAATAACCCATTGGCTCATAGATAACTGCTAAATGCATGCAGAAAAAATGAACTAGATCAACTATGAAAAAGTAAACTCATCTCTGTGTATGTGCCTATTTTTGGGGGAATAGCATTTCTAAATAGGAACGAGCTTAGTACCTTCCAAAAGCCCCCCAACCAAAACCTAAGAAACAAAGAAGCGCGAACCAATGTTATTGTTATGTGGAAAAAGCAGATACCAATTAACTCTATATAGCTGAATTGTAACTGACATAGGACACGTAAAATGCAGACTCAAAATAGCAGAGTATAACCAAAGTAATTTGCATGGTCAGCCAATCTAAACATTTGACTGAGAATTTGAAACAAGTCAAGTTGCATTCGCTTAATTCATAAAGCAGATTATAGAAATAAGTTTAGATATTTTCAGAAAAGTAACCAGTCTCTAAGACGCTGCCTCATATTAGAAAAGCCTACCAACTCAACTGAGTGTGCTCATGCAACATTTGATAGCAAAAAGCAGTCAATTCAAGAAATTATGTGTGTGCCCTTACCTTCCTCCAAGGCTACTGTTCAGTGCCCTTAAAAGCCATGGTTTAGGCTTCTGTTTTTCCTTAGCCCAGTATTTCTGAAAACTGTTGATGAAAGAAGTAGTCAAAAGTCATGTATTTTCACAAAAGGAATGCCCTAAAAGTCTTCCTCATCCTGCTAATGACAGGACCCCTCGTTGAGCACGCCTGTTGAATTAAAAAAAAAAAACAAAATAAAAGTCCAAACCTGCTATTCAGTGTTTCCGTGCAATCCCAAGTATCTAGTTTCCAGATATCTTTTTCTGTCAAAGGCCGTTTATAACCTAATTGCATAAGAGGACCCATCCAAGAAAAAAATATACCTGGAAAACAGCCCCACTTCCAAATGTATTAGTCAAAGCATGTAGCAAAATCACAAACATATTATCAATTGATTTCTTTTATAATAAAAAAAAAATCAAGGAGAAACATCCAGCAATACCATAATGAGAAATGGAAAACAGTATACACTATTACATTTTAGTTTATGTAGGGCACATTTTACAACTTCTGATGTGGGGACAAAGCGCTCTATTCTGCGGTTCAAACAGCCCAGTGGCTTTGGTCGCACACTGAACCCCCGTAAACATAACGACAGCAACACTATAACGTATTCCTATAATCTTCTAGCCACAAGCAGGCAGTTCAGCATTAAAAAGATAAGCAGGCATACATGAAATGAGGTTAAGTTACTAACTCGAAAATATGTTGACATGCCTCTCAGGGCAAACATAGTCTCCTCCAGGAAGCTCCTCATATTCATTGCTGTCTTCGGATAGAGTGCTTACTGGGGTGTATCCAGGATAAGGATCCAAATTAGGCACATATACAATCAAGAGCATGCCAAAAAGGATCTGCAAAAAGTAAAGTTGTTAAACACTTCATGAAAACATCATTGAACTCATCCACCAGGAGAAAAACCACCAACAGATTGATGGAGATCTGACTTACTTGGACTAGCACTTCACTCAAGTACAAATAAAAAACAGATCTGCAAAAAATCAAAGCACGCACAAAAAATTAGTAAGACTGCCATTTGCATGGCAAAGTGGAAGGCGATAATTTATTTATTTCGCGTCTTCAGCTGCTGTCTCTCTATTTTAGAGATTTTCCAGTACATGCTCAGAATTTGATTCAATCAGTGGACTAAAGGCGGCAGAGGTTGAGGAAATAATAAACTGGTGGATTGTCTGACTAACTAGCTGAATTATTCCTTTGTGACAACTGACAACAGTTTCCAACTATTTTAAACTCTGCACGGGTTAATGCAGCTTCGAGACTTCTGATCCCAGATGCCTATATTTCCAATTAAAACAATGATCTTTTTGGTGACTTAGGTGGTGAACAATACTAGAATCACTTGCAGCCGACATTTGTCAAAAGCTTTTTAGGACACCAATTTCCATATTTTACATTCAAGAAAGCACTATCTAGCTTGGTAATCCATAACCTATCGTCAGTTTATATAAGTTCATCTCAAAAATTCGAAAAGCAGTGGTAACACCATCAAATAAGAAGACGGCAAGTAGGAAATGTGGTAAGAAAGGGTCACCACAAAAAGTAGAAAATGCTAACCTGTTGTAATAGTCTTTCAGTTTAAGAATGAGGTTGAGGAATACAGCATCACCAACCAAAACATAAGCAACTCCAAATCTGACATACCACCGGAACTCATAGATGTAAACTTTCATCTCCATGAAAATCAAGATAACCATTAAGAGCCAGGCAAGAGCTTGAATGGTCAATGAAACCGCCTGCAAGAAGAAAAGAAAAAAATCATGATCACTTTGTAGTTTGTACTATACCATCGTGATAACAATCTCTGAGACATGTGCATCCCCGGAATGCATAACTATATGAGCGCCTATTACTACAATGCATCCCCTGAATGTTAGTTGTGGCACTAAGCCATTATCAAAGTCAAAACATAACGATCTGATTCAGCAATCATATAATGCCCAGAAGTTTCCGGCTACTCACCATCAGTCCATCACTCTAAATACAGTCATCTGAGTTCATGTAAGCATTTCCAACATGTATGAAATCTTAGAGCAAGCCTAATCCATATGTCGTTACATGAGATACAGACTCTGAAAAAAGATTACCAACCTCATATGGAGCAAGGCCCAATTGTCCATCCAGATTCAAGACTGAAATACCCATTACCAATCTGAACAAAGGCTCAGCGGTACAGTAAGCAGCCAGCAGTCCAAGAAGGTAATTGTATACCTTCGACCTCAAACAGAACTTCTGGACTTTGAAACTTTTTTTCATAAGCCATATGCGGTACAGGCAAAGACCGAAAAGAGCCAAATGTGAAATGCCTATCACCAAAGAATCAGTAACACATGGTGTATAGTTTCCAAAGGCATTCTCAACAACTTTCGACCACACCCCATTGGACACAGGCCGACAATACCAGTCCAACGGCTTGAAGGCCATTTCACAAAGCTGCTCTTCCAAATCGCTCACTTGAGAAACATAAGATTCCACTTCTGTTACAACCTCGCTGCACAAAAACAGCTTTCACAAAGAGCGGACGTCTGCAACAATCAAGTAAATCTAAATGTCACCACCGGTTTCCAATCTCACACAGAGGGTTCATCGGTTCACAAAACAGGCAAAACCTATATTTTATGTGGCTACCAAAATCGATCGCTCAGCAGTAGCATGGCAAACAAAAATAACGGCAAACCACATCATAATCAGAATTTCCTGAATTTGCCACAATCAACAGTAGGAGATACATAGCTGAACTAAATCACAGGCCTAACAAAAACAAAGACAACAAATCCAAGAAATAAACACACACACACACAAAAAAAGAAAAAGAATCCGACAAATAAAAGAGAAGATCGCTTTTCCAGGATCGCAGGAAGACAGAAAGTAAGATCGAGAATCTGCTGCCAATAACGTGAACAGAAAAGAAAAGGAGCTACACCTACACGGTCCCTTACCTCTTCGCCTCAGATAAGGCAGAGGCAGTCACAATTTACACACAGACACAGCCTAGCGTAGCCAAGCCAAGCCAAACAGCACCGGATAAAACAAGCAAAGAGAAATTCAAAGTCGCGCAGAAAGGCTGTCAGCGGTCACCGCGGAGCCTCAGATTTAGAGCGAGTGGTGATGCGTCATCGCTTACGATATTGAAAATCATCAACGCAACGCAACGCAACGCAACGCAACCTTCTTATCATTTTCATCCGCCAACAAAATTATTCCAAACCTACTTTTCTAAACATACAAATTGACACTAACTCCAAATCGCTTCAGAAGATGCTCTTGTCGCGGAGCACATCATTCAAATCCACTGCTTTTTGTCACTGCATTTCAGAATATTAAATTAGGTTAATATTTTACATTTTTAATAATAATTCTGAATAGGGGTGCAAGGCTTTGGATTGATCCAAAATTCAATCCAAATTAATTCAATTAAAGTGAATTCGGGTTTAAGTTATTTTATTTGGATTGAGTTTTGGGTTGTAATTTTTGGGTTGGGTTGGTCTTTGGGTTGTATAATTTGAATTTGGGTTGACCCAAATTGTAAAACACAATCCGAATTACAAATATATAAAAAATAAAAATAAATATAAGAAAATAAAATTTAAAATTTAAAAAAAAAATTAAAATTTTTTAAAAAAAATCAAAAAATTTTAATTCCTTTTTTAATTTTTTTGGATTTTTTTAATTTTTTAAATTTTAAATTTCTTTATTAATAAAAATAAATTGGTTGACCCAAATTCAACCCGAATTAAGAGTTTTGAATTTGGGTTGGGTTGGGTTGGATTGTTTTGAATTTGGATTGAGTTATTCTATTAAAAATGAATTTGAATTTTAAGAAACTCAATCCAAATTCAATTTTTGACCCATATTTACACCCCTAATTCTGAATACATAATATTTAAAGGAATATGGACTAGGGATTTTTATTCCAGACGGTGAAGCAACATATATGACAGTTATGTGCTTTTTAACTGTCAATCATTGATTTGACAAATGTATAAAGAAATCAAAATTAAAATAGAAAATTATTTATTATACACATATCTTTAGATTATTGATTAATTAAGTGCAAAATTGTATTGTTTTGCCATGGCAGCAAATTGGGGGTGTTTGGTGCATTTCCCTCCACACATTGTGCGCATCAGAATCAGTAAATATTATCCATCTCCGCATAAATCACGTTTGGCCTCTACGAAGCTACTTTTTGTAATGCGCATTGCTTTGATAGTCTGAAGCATCATCTTATTGAGATTATTAAGTTAATCAGATTGAGATAGTTTTGGTTGTTGTTTTTTTAAGAGTAGTGTTAAATAAGTTGAATTGGGGATATTCTGAAGTCGAATTAACTAATCTTATGTAACATGAATTATCATATTTAATATCTGTTAAAATTAATGACTTGCCGGATTTAAATTTTATAGCAATTTTCATTTTTAAGTGGAATGTTAGTTTTGACTAGTAGTAGAAAAATGACAGACAATGGAGAGGATGAGAAGACCATAGGAATTTGTCGGATTGGTTGATCTTTCAAACTTGTGAGTTCACGTTCATGTCAAGAAATGAACCCCACATCACGTCTCCCGTTAAAGAAATCTAAAGAGTTTGGCATGCCTATCAATCATAGACTTATAACAACATTAGGTCAATTAAAAAGGCATGTAAAGCCCGCAAGGGTAGTTGAGTTGGTCATGATGTTAGATTTAAGTCATTCGGCACTTGGGGCTGAGGGTCTCAAGTTCGAATCCGGGCATGTGACAACTCAACTCAAAAAAACTTGAGGTTTAATCCGGCCCAAAGGGTACGTTTCCTCAATTCAAAAAAAAAAAAAAGAATGTAAACATGGGTGGGTAACTACTGGCCCAATAATTTGTAATATTGTCTAATACTGTAATTCTTAGGAATCCGTGTGAGTTGCTCCTCAGCCATATCTCATGTTAGCATGAAAAAAACAAAAAGAAGAGAATCTTAATTTTTAATTCATAATGTGTGGGAGATCAGTATCACCATTTGCATTGTTGACTAAGAGCATTTAACAAATGTCCTGCATCAGCTAGTGATGAGAAGATTATGTGACTTATATTAGGTTGTTCAACCATGACTCACAAGTCCAGATTTTTGAGTCAGAGTGGGGATACAATCTAATATGGGCCGGCCAGAAAATTTTCAGCAATTTGTATCAGAGTCCATGGTTCGATATGGGAATAGTATGCGAGACAGTGATGTGTGGAGGTCCAAAGACCTGGGCCAACGAAGTATTGATCGAGGGAGCTTTGACATTTCTCCAAGTGAGAGGGAGATTGTTGAGGAATAGCACTTGACAAATATCTCACATCGGCTAATGAAAAAAAGATTATGTGACTTATATTGAATTATTGAATCATATCGCTGAGGAAATTCTCTAACATGCTCCATTTCGAATTTTTAGAAAACACTCGTCTTCATCCAAATTTATAATGCCGAGTTGCTGACATGTCATGTGATTATTGAACATTATTCAATAAATATTGACAAAGAAAGCTTTGGGAATATGCATATGAAGGCAAGTCGATTGTCTTGGTGCTAATTCTGACTCTTTGTTACTTGGACCTCTCAAGAGTCAAGCGTACTGTCTGTAGTCTGTACTACTTATCATCTCTTCCAAATAAATGAATGTATGAATAAATGAGGCGCCAAAGAAACTACTATGCATTTCAGTTAGGCTTTGTTTGGTTTAGAGAAAATGATGAGTAAGGAAAATAAATTATATTTTTCTTATATTCTGTCACTTTTTTCTTTATTTGGATAGAAATGAAAAAGTATGATGGACGACAGAGTTAAAATATTTTTTATTTTTTTGACATTATTAATTACGGTAAATTACAAATACATTATCTGTACTTTCACCTGATTTCAAATCAGGTATCGTACTTTGTAATTTTTCAATTCAAGTACTTTAAGACTAATTTTGAAACAAAAAACACTATAATTCAAGAGATTAAGTACACTTACACTATAAATCATATAATCTATTGCATGATAATGAGAATCCACATTCAATAAGGTGAATTATTGTGTATTTTTAGTTTCAAAATTAGTTTTAGAGTACTCGAATTGAAAAATTATAAAGTACGGTACCTGATTTGAAATCAGGTGAAAGCACAGATAATGTATTTGTAATTTACCCTATTAATTATTACATTGACGCATTGATGCACACGGAAAAGATGAATATTTATTGGAGCTCCCGTGTATGACATGGAAAGAAAATGCACCTAATAACCGAGACTTGTAACTTGATAAAACACCATCGTCAAATTAATACTTCCTCGGTTCTTTAATAGTTTAAAATTAAATTAAGTGGATTAACAAGATATTATTACTAGTGGTTAATCAAATGTAATGGCTAAGTATTTAATGTATTATTTTTAAATTTTGTGTAAAAGATAGAGTGTATTTTGATATTTATGATGATAAATTGATTAAGTTCATACTTTTTAAAGTACATGACAATATTAAATATGCATTAAATTTATTAAATAATAAATAAAATTGACAACTAAATATTAATTAAATAACAAATAAAAAAAACCAAAGTGCTACAGTGCTAGGCCCGCATGATAAGCAACTTGTTTTTTGATTCCCAATTTTTTTTGGGTAAATTACAAATACATTATCTGTACTTTCACCTGATTTCAAATCAGATACCATACTTTATAATTTTTCAATTGGAGTACTCTAAGACTAATTTTGAAACTAAAAAAACACTATAATTCACCTTATTGAATGTAGATTCTCATTATCATGCAATAGACTATATGATTTATAGTGTTGGTATACTAAATCCCATGAATTATAGTTTTTTTTTATTTCAAAATTAGTCTTAGAGTACTTAAATTGAAAAATTACTAAGTGCTGTACCTGATTTGAATCAGGTGAAGGTATAAATAATATATTTGTAATTTATCTTTTTTTTTTTTTTTTTTTTTTGATGCGGGAGAATGGAGGGAGATATTTAGTCACGTGCATGATTGGGTTTTGTGACCCAGTGCTCAGTGGGTGTCAAATCAAATCAGCTCCAGTTGCTGGGCCTTCCTGAACTCTAGCTAGCTCATCATACCCTCCCTAGGAAGAAGATAAAGCCGGCATCAGCCTCAATTCCCAGACCTTTCAGATTCTAGATAGGAACATGCAGCCCACTTCAGCTTCCCAAGCCTTCAAATTTTAGTGGGCTTGCTCGCTGTCCAGTGGAGTTCATCTTGGACAGTTGATCATCTAGTTAAGGCAGCCTTGCTGAAACTTGTATGTTTGAATTGCAGAGCGGAGCCATGAGACAACAGCTTCAGCATACCGCAGACTCCCTGAATTAATCAATCAGTGACGCTCAAATTATCAACCGCACTTTCCATTTCTTGCTCTTACAAATTCTCCAAACAGATGATAGATAGATACATCATACACATGGCGGAATTTAAGAATCCGAGCAGTGACATAATTTAAGTTAGATAGCACCCAGGTTCTTAAGTCCAAGAACAACTCCAACACCGATGATGTGGCCGACAGTGCCGCAAGCCAGAGTGTCTGCAAGAGTGAACCCGGCCGGGTCTCCCGTCTGCAGGCCGGAGTCCCTCGCCTCCAGCTTCAGGCCAGCAGTCGACTTCTTGTTGGCCGATGGCGCCAGCCCAAACCTTCCCGCAAACAGCATCAGAGTTGTTGAAGTCACCATGATCTGCACTCCTCCCATTAGCACATTACGTTACAATATGAATACACAATCAGATGCTAGTGTCGGTAACTCATATATACCAAGTTTGTGGATGATCCGATGAAGCCGCAGCGTGCTCCCAGCGCTCCCTTGCCCTTTTTTCTCATCGGTCGAGCCACAGCCTGCGTAAGACATGTAAGCATTTCGACTCAGAAGATGATAGAAGCAGTAGTTACAACTTTGGAGTAGCTTACATGACATTCAGAAACTCAAAAATGGAACTTCAGCAGTGAATGCTGACCATGTTTTGGATTGACCCAGAAGCCAAAGGGCTGGCTTTCAGACCAGTGAACTGAGGGATGCTCATCACAGTAGCAGCCATTTGTTGAACTCAAGCTGGATCAAAATTCGATGCAGCGCTAAAAGCTCACAGCTTTTCGCACCCAACTGATGATTTTTTATTCTAGCAAAAGATTGTTCAGAAAAATGGGCTAATGTCCACCACACAGCAATAATTCCACTTACGTGGACTCAGACAGCCTCAGATGGATGCACTTGGATGCTCTCTGATTACCTGGCCGTCTCCTATTGGCCTCCGAAAACTGGATAAGGTTTCTCTCCAACATGTTCCAGTCTGTGTAACAAAGATGAAACTGAGAGCTGTCCACTGCAAATACTGACAGAGTTATTCTCAGATTTTCAGATACCAGAGTCTGAGAGAGCCTTGTTATGAAGATTCAATAATCAATTGTATGAATACGATAAGATATCAGACAGATCTGCAAATAATCCTGAGATTCCTAGTAACATTTTCAAATCAGGCTCATGAGATTCCTAAAAAAGCTAAGTACATACTCAAGCCTCAGTCAATCAAGCATGGTGCAATTTTCTGAGCATAGCTTGATGAGATGCATCATACACAAGCCAACTCCATTCTGGATGGCATTTATGAGTCCATCTTCTCATTTCTGAGCAGCTAACAAGATGGGCTGTTGTGCTAGCTTGACAAAGTTCATCCCCACATTTGGCCCAGCTGATGAGCTTTACATGCCTCTGCATCCCAGGCCAAGAAGCCCAGTTGAGCTTTGTGAGGTCTCAGTGGCTACAATCACAGACAAAAACATCAAATCCCAATTATTGTCCAGACAAACACAGTACGACGAAAGCAGGCTAAGAACTGTTGTCTTCACTCTTGATGTGGCTCCAATTTGTGATTAGCCAGCGTGCGTCATTTCAGCTGGGGTCCCAGGTTTTGTCATTGCATTCAGAAACAACAAGTAAACATGTTGACTGCAAGGTGTTTAGGATGTTCTTCCTTCTATGGGGTTTTAGTAATTGCTGGGAATGTGCATGCTGCCACTATTGAACTCTTTTATTACTCACACTACAGACTCAATTTAGGATTGGATGGGATTTTTCTGGTTGGCACTTTTGAAGACAAAAAAGTCCGGGTAAAATCTAATCATGGGACCTCACATTCAATTATATGAATGAGACTACATGCATGCAAGCGTATGTATCGCCACCTTCCCCAGGCACATCAAAGTCTTCCACTGTCATTAGCATTCCATACATGCATGGAAAACAAGTGAACATCAGCAGTCCAAGTCTCATCCTAAGCGCCTTTCAATCCACCAAAACCAGACACCCAAGTAGGGTCTACTAACACAGATAAACTTAAGAGTGTTTGTCTCTACATTTCACTATAAAAATGTAGAGACATGATTAATTAATGCTAGCAAAACTCTGAATTTGATTAATATAAACTGGCACCGACCTTGACCTTGCCGGTAGCATCTCCCTGGTCTCACATTTTCCTCTCATTGTAAAACTCTGCAACAGATCATTTTAAGTCAACGGCATCGATTAACATTATCATGCTTAACTAGCCGAGTACCAATGCATTCAAAGATAATGTCTCCGGACGCGGTTTAATACATGTGCTCTAAGCTTCACATTGCATTTAAATACTTGACAAACAGCATAGAGATCCCGTACATAAAAACTCAGGACCTCCTCACATGGGTTGTGAATTAGTTTAGCGACAATTAAACCCAGCTTGGGGATGAGATTTCTGAGGTGATAACCGACCACATTGAATCTAGACACTCACAGACATAGCACGCAAAAATGTTATAAATTTGCATGACACATATATGGTTGCTTGTATAAGGGTCTCCGTTCTTATCACTAAAAATGAAGCTGAGTTCAGTTGGACTGAATAAAAAATTTCAAGACAAAATGGAGTCAGAACCGAATAAAACTGAACTGAACAAAGAGCAAACCTTTACTTGATTGATGAGAACCTTCAACTTCTCCCGGCTGGGATGAAGTGGTGGAGCGACGTATGGTGGAAAATGGAACGTACGTACATGTATAAATGGAATCAATCAAGCATTTGATAGATTATTAACCATGCAGCTTCATTACTTCGTACGTTATTGTTTGATGTTACCTTAAATGCCCTCCTCAACCACCTCCTTCCTCGATCCTCCATCTCTGTCTCTGCACTTGCTAGCTCCTGTGTGTATATTTAAAACCACCTCTCTGTCACCCCCATCTTCCATTTATCCAAGCTCCGTCTCATTCCTACTACTGTTTCTGGCTCTCCTCCCTGCTACCCTACTCTATCCCTACTGATCATAGCCTCGCTCTTCAACATCCTGACTCTCCAGCATTCAATGCTCTGCCAACCTCTACATCCATCAATGACTGCTGCCTTCCCAGCTTAGGTAAGATCAACACTCCGAGACCAAAAACCCAACCAACCCCCACATCTCCAAAAATCAACTATGTTGCCGGAGCAAGGAGACTACTTCAGCGACGAGGACATGCTGACATCCACGTCCAGCTCCATCAGCAGCAGCACCGCGGCCACCGACTGCACCAGCTTCAGGTCCATCTCGGAGGAGTACTTGCCAAACATGAAAAAGCAAGAACGGCCACCGCAGCTGGGGATCCAGGACTTCCGCGTCATCAAGCCGATCGGGGCCGGGGACATTGGCAAGGTGTACCTCTGCCAGCTGAGGGCGGACGAGGGCCGTTACTACGCCATGAAAGTGACGGACAGGGACGTGCTGGAGCTGAAGAAGAAGACGCACAGAGCTGAGATGGAGAAGCGGACGCTGAGGCTGCTGGACCATCCCTTCCTGCCCAAGGTCGTGGCCCAGTTTGATGCATCCCGATTCTCCTGCAACGTCATCGAGTACTGCTCCGGCGGTGACCTCCACTCCCTCCGCCACCGCCAGCCCCAAAACCGCTTCAGCCTTTCCTCCGCCAGGTACACAAGAAATCACTCCAACCGCAGCTCTGTTACATTCTTGAAATCGTTGAGAGTTGAGAAATGATGATGTTAGAAATTGCGATCGACAGATTCTACGCGGCGGAGGTGCTGATGGCGTTGGAGTACCTCCACATGCTGGGAATCGTCTACCGCGATCTGAAGCCCGAAAACATCCTCGTACGCTCCGACGGGCACATCATGCTGACAGACTTCGACCTCTGCCTCCTCTCCTCCACAACTCCGACGCTCCAATCGCCACCCACCACCACCACCAAGTCGTCCATCTCCAGCCCTTCCTGCCTGCCAAACCTCCGCTCCAGCAAGAGAATCAAAACCCTAGTGCCCCAGCAACAGCCGACCTTCGTTGCCGAGCCAACATCCGCCAGATCCTCCTCCTTCGTCGGCACCCACGAGTACGTCGCGCCGGAGGTCGCGTCAGGGCGCCAACACGGCAACGCAGTCGACTGGTGGGCGTTCGGAGTCTTCTTGTATGAGATGCTGTACGGCCGCACGCCGTTCGCTGGCGAGAGCAACGACGTCACCCTCCGTAACATCGTCAAAGCGCCGCTGACGTTTCCGAGAGGAGCGGAGGCGGTCGGCTCGGCGGAGGTTAGAGCTCGGGATTTGATTAAGGGGTTGCTGAACAAGGACGCGGCGAAGCGATTGGGATCGGTGAAGGGCGCGGCGGAGATCAAGTCGCATGCGTTTTTCAAAGGCTTGAACTTCGCCCTGATTAGGTCGAGCCGGCCGCCTCAGATTCCTGTGAAGGAGTTGAGCAGGGAGAGAAGCGGAAGAACAGAGGCGACTGCTGCTTTCGATTTCTTTTAAGGATGTCGGGTCGCCGGCGATTCGCCGGAGTTTGTAACTGGCGTTGACATGTACATGTGCAAAATTTAATTTAACCTGGGTTTCATCAAATTTTGGGTATTCATATCACGTAGAATGAAGCATCAAAACATCAGTCTTGTTTCTAAATTTTCCTTCCCGCGTATTTTTAAAATTATTTCTGTCATTTGCAACTGGCAGGCAGTAATAGAGTTGAAGATCCATGTGTTGCTTGCTGCTATGGCACCCGTTGAGCTTGCCAGGGCATTCGCTTCGGATATTCTTTTGTCGATAAGCGTGTCTTTTTTGCTTGGATCATACTTTTCAGGTAACTCGAGGTTGTAGATGATGAAGGTGGATGGTCTAGACTGTTCTGAGACAAATGGTTTTCTGTGTAATATGGTTCCGCCACCAGCTGTGATCAGGTCCCGGAGGTAGCCTTTGTACGAGTGGACAAACTCCCCATAGAAGAAGAATTCAAGCCCATGAAATAGTATTGGTTCCTGCAAACAATGTAATCACTCAGTGAACTGGTTAAGACACAAAAAGAAACTACTTCATGATGGGTTGATGAGACTGAGAGACCTTGTGAAGAACTCTTAGTCGTCCCAGCCAAGGTCCATCCCTGATCCCATGAATGTCAACTGTGACCTCATATGCTTGTTCATCAACAAGCCTCTTAGCATCTATACAGGCTTTGAGCCCTGGAAAAATAGATCGCAGAAGAATCATTAATGATTCATGCAGAATATTCATAATCACTGTTTCATGTACTAAATGTTTCAAGCACTTACACTTGGCACTCAGTATCCACTTCCCCTCCAAGATGGCCATCAAGATTTTCAGTGTTCTCCGACATGCTTCATTTTTATCAACCGATGCAATCACATGAGTCACACTTGAACTCCACTTCTTTAACTCTTTAATCCCAGATAATACAGTGAATTCAGATACAAAATCCTGCAATATTGGTTGACAATAATACGTGAGATCCGACAACAATAACTTGGAATCAAGAAGCAAGATTGGATTTTACCTTCTCAAAGTCTGCAAGAGCTGAACCGCACAATACTATTTTGTCAAGTGATCTATGAGAATCCACCATCCAATCTATTTTATGAGTATCTGTGGGAACAGCGCTTTCTTGCATACTACAGGCACATAAGCAAATCAGTTATAGACACACAAATATTGGCTTTTACATAACAATAATGCATCAAGCAATTTGCACCAATATTCACAGAAAAGAAAGGAAAAAAAATGTACCTCTTAATTTCACTGGCCCTGTTTATCTGTCTTTCAGATACTGACATTTCACAAGGAAACTTCGAAGAAGCGTACAGGGGGCAGAACATGACATAGTTTTCCTATCGGGAAAGATGAAGACAGAGATCAAAAGTAATGTAAAGTTCATTCTGAAATTCAATAATCACATTTTGTTAATAAAGTGAAAGCTCACTGAATCCCATCGACATTCTGGCATTAGTTTTGCACAGGGAACATGGAAACTCCTATGGCAGCTGTCATGATAACAGCCAAGAGCAGCCCCTTTTTACCCACAACAGCTACATGAAATCCTTCGACTTCTTGCTAGTTCAGCTTTGAGGTTTATGGCAGTGTCATCTTTAAAGTATACATTAGGAGCCCTGCAGATTCACATAGGTAATTCATGGAACAAATAACTAGACCTACAATGTTTAGATGATTCTTCATGTGTGACTGGGGTAGGAACAATCATAATCAGCGATGGAGTCATAGTAGTGATGCCAGATGCAATATTGAGAATCATAACTTACTTGAACTCTAATATGTCCTCTTCATGAGAGAAACGTATTGGTTAGCAGAAAGCGCATTGTTTTTATTGAATGTGCTACAGTTCTATGATAAGGAAAATGACAATATTTACTGATGTACTTGGCATAAAATACAGACATACCATTCAGCGCAATGTCTGTGACTGTGTATCAAATTGGAGCCTTCATTGTGATCAGCAGAAACAGGACTACCATCAAAGTAGTGAATGATTTTTCCATAAGGCTGCAAATGATGGGAACTTATTAAATGAGGCAAAGATGACTTATGACTTATATTTCCCTCTGCCAAAGGTATACAGAATCATACCTTCGTGGCTTCTGCTGATTGACAAAAAGCACATTGAATTTTATTAAGAATGGATCCACATTTGCGCAGATGCACTCCTTTGACAGGTGATTGGCTTTTGTCTAGCCCTTTTGAATTTTTGGAAACTTCTACTGTGGTAGCCTCCTGAACACTTTTTGTAGTTTGAATTATCTTAGAGGGCAACCCACAAGCAACAGATGCACTGCCATGTATATCGATAGCTGAAACGTTTAATTTTCTTGAGCTTCTCATTTCTCTAGAACTACTGATGCCTCGAGAAACAAGCTGATTATCCACCATGGTGTTCGGGGGGTATTGCAGGACTGTCTTCAACTTCTGAACAATCTTTAAGTGGTGCTCTCTCACTCAGGTCATGTTGTTTGCTACTTGTCTGTACACAACTATCACCTTGTGGATCCTGAAGGTTCTCATTGTCTTTCCTATTGCTCTCATTTCCCACAGGTTCTTTAAGTGACAAAATCTTCATAGGCCTGCAATTTTGGCCTTTTGAACTCAAGAAACTCTCTGTCATGGGAACTGGTGGAGCTTCAATTTGGCTTCCTTTCTTTTTAGCTGTTGAAAATTCATTCAGCAAAATCCTCCTTTGCTTTGTTAATGTCAAACAGTTATCTATAACACACACTGGAGATGGTTCCACATTTCGCTCTTTGTTATCATTTTCTGAAAGATCTTTGAGTTC
>NQLW01000021.1:460664-476002 GCA_002312845.1 Kalanchoe fedtschenkoi
ACCTTTATAACCAAAAATTTAAAATTTTTACAGACTGTAATACAGCTAAATTTATGTTTAATAAAGACTTTAAACATGATGTGTCCAAACAAATGTTTGCAAGGTGGCAGGCACATTTAGCCCCATTTGATTTTGAGATAATATATAAAAAAGGAGAAGATAATAATCTTCCTAATTTCCTAACTACGGAATATTTACAGGAATTAATACACAATGTCTAACGGGCCTCTAAAAGAGATTTATCAAATAGCCGAAGAAAAACGGCAGCAATGGGGCCAAATGCTCCTATATTATGGCGTTCTAGAAATACAAAATGGATATTTAACGTCAGACCAAAAAGAAGGAAAAGATAGAGCAGTTAGTAAATATAATTACTTCATTGCTTTGAAAAAGCAAATATCTGTAGCATAATGAATTTCTTCACAGGTATGATTCCTCGATGATTGTTTGAATTGAAATTCACGGCTTATCAGAGCTGCACGATATCAAGTTCATGTCGCGTAGTTTACAGTATGTGACACAGCAAATTTAAAGGATGCCTGAAGTTTAGCTGGTCGGGAGCTGACCAACTGAGTGATCAATCTCCTCTGCGAGTTTGGTCCTTCGAACACATTCGTTCAACAGCTGCTGGAAAAGAGGATTCAAGAGTCCACTAAGCATGTTAGCAAATAGATAATAAACCTGGGATTAACTGCCCTGATAGTATCTGAATCTGCATTTTACTTCGCTATACAACAATACTTGTGCCACTTGGACCTGTAGAAAGGTTGTGATGATGAGATCTGAATGTCGTTATGTTAGCACCTGTGTGGCCAAAAGTTAGCGCTCAGCTAATCTTGGTAAAAAAAGACCCAACTAGATATGTGATTCTGTGAAACTCAGAATTGGGCAGCTGAGATTGGGGAGTGGAGCTGTTGGTCATCTGAAATTGCAGCACTGGGCTCGGCCTCGAGCTAGTTTGTCCCACAAGCATATCATTTGCCTTGGTGATTGGTAGTGTGCAGTGTAGTAATCCTCCATGCATCCATATTGGCAAAATTTCCAGCTGTGAGAATACTGGACTGGTTTTGTGATGTTGAACTGCTCCACCCACATGCCCATGCTTACATCCTCCATCTTGAATAGCTGAAATGATCAAAATAGAAGGGATCAACATAACCAGGGTAATGTTGAAATAATGAGAAAATGGAACTGTAGGACGATAAGGGACAGTTGCTAACTCTTAGAGTTCTGTTGGCATGTTGTGAAGCAATGAATTTGGCAATGTCGCTGGAAATTATATATCCAGGTCCATTGGCATATGGAGGATACACAGACTCAGGCCACTCCTGCAGTATAGAAAAATATTACCTGTTGAAGTGTGGAATAATCACAAATGAAGAAGTATGAAATGGTACTTCTCATTCACAATCTGATCCTCACACAAGGTATCAACGAAATTTGTAGTTGCCACTACAATTTGCCCTCCCTGTAAAATAAACATGTGATTGCTAAAGAAAAAGCAATTCCAATTTTACCTCGAAGGAGACTGCCCATTTCCCACTTCTGAGTGGCCGATGCAAGAGGTTCAGGTTACCCATATATAATGATTTTGAATCATTCAAGGAGATTCCCTCAATTTCTTTCAAGACTGTATCGACTCTAGCGAAAGTGTCATCATCACATTTCATGATGTATGATGCTGTCACATTCTGAATCTGCAATGAGGTACATCAGTTGTTCTAAAAGATGTGATACAAAATACTATAATAGCGAACTAATACAATCATTAAATAAATTACATGGCATTTGTACTCACCCCAAATTTACAGATGGCAACAGTTTTGAGGACAACAAGTTCATATCGATCCATAAATGGCAGAATGACAATGTCACCAAAGTATGCAGCTTCCTTCTTCAGCACTGCATTTACTTCCGGCCGCGGATTCTACATATTGTCAATTGTAAGTTACAAATGCTGAATATCAGAAACTTAGGGATAGGAACATCCATTGTTACTAAGTTTAATTTCAAACATATTTATGCGCTTACAATTCACCATATCCTTATTCTGCTCAAAATAGAAACTTCCTGTAGTTTCACAATTTGTTTAGATCCAAGCAAACCTTAATAAACCACTTAAATAAAAGCAAAGTTCAATTTATGTCAACATCTCAGGTTTTAGAAGATAGAGAGCTAGTTCCTAGATGAGATTTTCCCTAGTTAGCATAGAAAAGAGAGCAACCGAAAAACTCACCAGCGCAACAAAGAAGCGGACAACTGCAGTAAAACTTTTAACTGCTGATGACTGCATCCAAGTTTTCCTGATTGCCATGCGTTCCGCGAAGTGATTGGTAGCAGAAAGAATTCCAATGAATAGACGAATTGGAGACTTCGGCAAAGGTAGAGCTTTCCATTTCTCTGACATATCTAAAACCTTCTGAGGCGAAAAACTTCTATGAGAGGTTGGGAGAGCTGTAGCATAAGCAGAATGAATATCCAGATCTCCTTTGATCGCTAATCCAGTAGCATCTTCAAGCGTAAATCCCTAAGAATAGTGAGCTCAATTAAATGGAAAATATTTGAATATGATGAAAAAAAGTAGGAGGTGAAAAATGAAATCTCATTTCGTCATATTCATGAAATGTACGAAACAACAATAGAAAGAGCAAAGATGCCATATCCACATCAAAGAAACATACTGGTCGATATGCGAAAGAGGACAAGTGCCGTCCCCCTACACTGATATGGTATCCCTCAAGACCAGCTCGTAAAGTTAAGATAAAGAGTTTCCCTTCCGAAAATGGGAAAGGCCAAACAACATCTGGCTTCTGCTCACGTCCGATAAATCGCTTGAACCATGAAGAAGTTTTTGTCTCTTTTGAGTCTGGACCATCATTCCTCATCCATTTTTCACATCTCTTGTACCCATCAACTGCCACAACAACGTAATGTGAGTGTGACTTATAGTAAACAGATTTATTGAAAATAAAAGGTTGAACATTTGGGAATTCAAATAATCTTACCAAGCATATCATCATCCTTCCGTGATGATGTGCCATCACATCTTTGAGCTGCCCCCCATTGCATTCGATAACAGGTGTTATGCTCAATAACTGTGTGGTGACTCCAGTCCCCTTTAAGTCGAGGATTCAGATGAAAAATCTTAGGTGGATCCTCCCCATCAACTGCTTTCAACCCTTGAAGTTCAATCATGAACTGGGACACCATTACCACATATTTTGCAGTTTTTGATTTTCCACGCTGAGGCACATACTCTGGATGTGCCAGGTGAGGTGTACCCACAACAGTGATAGAGGAACCAGCAGCCAATCCACACGGCAAGAACATAATACTATCTTCGGTAGCAAGTTCCTCCTTGGTCATTGACACCGACGATGGGCAAGATTCTGGCTTCCTCTCAACCATAGATGAACTATCATCGGTATCATTCAATTTAAAATTGGCCAAATCCACCCAAGCCTTGGATCCTAGACTCCATGCCTCATCCGCCATCTGTTCCAATATCGATAAATCAAGAGTTTTATTTCTCCTCCTCATAATATCACCCGTAATCCGCCCATATCCATTATGAAGCACATTTAGTGACTCTAATCCACTTCTATCCCCTACAGCATACTCCTCTCGAGTCAACGCTGGGGCATTTTCATTAACATTAGCACCTACAACCAGAGTGTCATCCTCAACAGAACCCGCTACCAGTCTATTCACCTCTTCTCCTTCTGCATCACCTAACATCTCATCTGACCCCAACTCAGAATCTTCCTCAGTCAGCATAGTAGCTATTTGCATAAACAGCTGGAACTTAAAGCAGATAACAACGAGGTACAATGCAGCAACCACAAACAGACAATGTGACAGCTTAAACCTCCTTCCAGTTGGAGGCTCGAACTTCTGCCTCTTCATCCGAAAAATCGACCTCCAACAACCTCACCAAATCACAAATATATTCAAACCCCCTCACGCAATGGGCCACACCAAATCAAATAGAGAATAAACAACCAACTGAAAATTTCAAAAAACCGGTCTAAAATCCAGCCTCGGCGTCACAAATAGCAGAAGAAGCTTCACTTCACACTGAGCGGCGAAAATTGTGAATAAACTCACACAACAGCAGACAAATAAACCCTCAGCACCGCAAGCGACCAACCTAAGAATAATTCAGCATTTAAAGAACTCGATCGATGGCGAATTTTTCATTTACTACAGTAGTGCAACTGGCCGGATTGAGGAGCGCGTCAGCAGCAAAAAACGTACCGTGCAATCGCTTGGACGTAGCAAATCATCGCCGGATACAAAAAGAGGGTGGAATCGGAGCGAATTGGGGATGAGCGTAAACCCTAGAAAATTAGACAAGGGTGGAGAAAAGGAGGAGAGTAAAATTTGAAAAAACGTCAGAAATCACGGGAAAGAGTAACGATGCGGGTGACGTAATAAATCCAAAACCTCTCAATATATTCATTTCGAACATTTTTAATTTCACTAAATTAAATTAAATAATGCATTATTAACCATGAAAAAAAAAATTGACACTTCACAGTGGGCTTGGCTTACAACTTAGCTAACAAGTGGAAGCTCGTTAAATCAGCCTGCTTCGGATGTTGGGCCTAGTGGCGGCCCAGTTAAACAAAGGGTCATAAAGTTGCAGCTCTATATCAATGGAGTAATAACTTTAATAATTACTTAAATATAATTAAGAGAATAAGCATTAATAATCATAATGAATAAACTCTTTTTATAAAATAGGATTAATTTATGTAATTATTAATTTTAATATAATTAATATCTAGATGATTTACCCGCTACCAAAAATGCACTAAGCAAATAAAGTAAAAGTGGATTAATTTATGTACTTATGTGATTAATGAAGATGAGGAGCGAAGGATCCCATGCAAAAGTAGCAAGTGGAGTTTTGTCTTTAACAGATAAACAACACCCTTTATCAAATAAATAATCTACTAATTACTTATTATTAAATGAGCTAGTATGTAGTCCAAAAAATAAGCTGATAATTAAATAGTGTCAATTAAAATGGTGGTAATTAAAAAAAGCAAGCATCTTCCATCTTCCTCATTGTTGTGCTCATTCAACATACCATGGCCTACACTATCTAATCCCACACCTTTATCAGATCTTCTTATTGCATAGAAGCATGTAGTACTGATGTTTATTTAATAATTTTTTAATAGATATGTTAATAATATTACTAGTTTGCCAACAACTCCCACAGTTTAATTATAGTACACTAGTAATTGTGGTCATGATATGTCAATATGTGTGTCTTTTTGCTATTGTTGGTGAGCAATTTTTAGGTGATTAAAATGGTTAAGAGTTTGAGGCCCGAGGCATCCAATTAAACCTGCTGCTGCTGCTGCTGTTAATTAACAATAATAATAAACAAATAAAATTATTAATACTCTCCAAATTTTGTTATTGAGTAGCTTTTCATTATTCACTTTATCAAACCCCCATAACCTTCCGTTTTACTAGATCATTATATTGTTTTAATTACTAGCAATAACTTAATTTAATAATTGTGTTAATGCGATCAAATCAGGGGATGAATAATTTTTAATAGTGTGATTAGAAGTTAATCAAATGGCGAGATACATGTGTGTTTTTCAAAACCTAGCTATTTCAAGTGGATTCTATTACACGAATGACAACACAATTGGACCACAACTTTCTTTCAAAAGCCCGGGTTGGTTGGATGTGAGAATCTTGGAGATTATGATTATGAAAGGGATTGGAGTTGGATACTTTAATGTTTAGCAATATTTTTGAAATAAATAAATAAATAATTAGCAGCACCCCCACATGATGATTATGCGTAACAATAAACAAATGATTAGTGTAAACATGATTTGGTCATGGTTGGAATTTAAAACATGCTGGCAGGAAAACATAAAACATATACGTGAGGGAGTTGAGTGTCGCCCGAGACATGGTCAGGAAAACATATATGTCAATTGCTGCCTTTGTTTCATTGTTTTGTCGATCATCTCCGCAGGTACGTACGTTGCAGCTCCTGGCTCCTCCTCATGTTGCTTTGCTTTTTAGTCAACTCGATCTCTCTTTTAATCAGCTAACGATATTCTAGCTCTAGTATTTGATTATGAGGACAATAATAATCATCCAAATTAATAATTATATATGTTGATGATGCTCGCATTTATGCATGCTGGGTAGCTGCTAATCATTTGAGATAACGGAAACTTGTCATGCATGCCTCATGATTACCACTTGATTAAATCTAAACCACGTACAGCGCTACTGATAATATTTTTTTCTTCTTTTCTTCCGCACACTCGTATCATTACACAATATAATTATCCGGCTCCACACTTAATTTTGTCTTAATTACTCCAACTAATTAATTAAACATCTATTATATATCTATCAAATCAGCACTTCATAAGACTGAACATTATTCAATCAAATCAAATCAAATATTTTATGTGACATTAAAAAACTAAACTAAACTAAACTAACCCTTTATTCTGAATACAAAAAAAGTACTTAACGTAATAACTAAACAAGGTAACCCTAGCCCTGGGCAAATTAGTTAGGTGAATTAGGTTAAATGGCATAAATTAAGCATCATGTAAACAGGTAGCCGTAACCCTAAACACAAAACGTGATTATGAATTACTGTATATCAATCTGAAAGTCAACAAAATATAGCTGCTGGCCTCCTGCTCTAGTAGCAGTTTCTGAATCAAGCCGGGCACGTGGTAAAAATGGTGGTAGGGTTAGCTAGCTGCTGCTGGTGGTATGGCGGTGTGGCAGATGGATTCTGGAAATCTACACAACCTGAGTCAGGCCACTAGCCTCAGTATGTCGGTCAATTTTCACCTAAAAACATCTCATCTGGACGTCGACCCATACCCATACCCACACGCAGCACCACCACCACCACAGCTTTATTTTATCACACTGTTTAAATCTAAAGAGAATGCCGCTTTCTTAATAAAAATATATTTATGCACTCCTACATATTTATATTTATTGAAAATCAGGAATCGTCTGATTAAATAAATATCAGATTTTCTCTGATATATCATTTAATTGATTTTTTTTTATTTATCACATAATAATTTTTAATGTGTATTTAATATCAACAACTATATTAAAAAGTAAACACTAATCATTTCATTATCATAATCAATAAAAAATTCATTCATCACCAACTATCATTTACTAATTTTATTTTTTGCAAAATATTTTAAAAAATATTAACTATCTATTTATTAAATTTATTCAACTATAATCATTATTTTTACTTTAATTTATTCTAATTAATTTTAAACTACATACATGAGAGAACGAAGGAGGAAGTCAGTGTATGGAAATGATGAAGTTATTGAAGGACATGCATTGGGGTTGATTTTAGCTTGGGTGGAGGGCCGAGTAGAAGCCACGAGTCGCTCCGTGCATGAGACGGTGTGAGAACTTTAACTATTTTCAAGCCAAATATTTATTTAATAATTAATATTAATTAATTACCAAGTACAGTACAACTCCATCTGTCATCTTTTACATGTCATTTAATTTAATTTTTTTATCTACTTTTACTTGTCACTTAACAATTTTCAATACGTATTTAATATCAACAACTATATTAAAATGTCAAACATTCACTTTAACATCATAATCAATAAAAAATATATTCCTCACCAGTAATCATCAATCAATTTTACTTTTTGTACGAACTTTTTCAAATAAACACCAACCATCTACTCATTAAATTTGTTCAACCGCTAGCATTAACTTCACATTAATCTACTCAAATTAATCTTAAATGACATGTAATAGAGGATGGAAGGAATAGTAATGTACTAGTAGTGTATTGTGAATGAGGTGAATATTAAAATAATAAAAGTTAAAGAAAAATAATAAAGAAAAGTGGAAGAAGTGAGTCAAAGAAAGGTGGCGACGAAAAGTGTGGGAGATTGAGGAAATAGAGAATTCGTAGGGCCCAGAAATCTATGAACTCTGAGCTGTTGCAGACCACTTTTAATTATTTTCTCCCTCCCCACTTTTTCCATCCTCATTCATCTTTCCAATGATAAATGCGAATACTTTTCACATTCTCGATATAAAAATATTTTCAAATTCCATATAGTTAAGTACATCATTGGGATGCTTTTCAAACTATGTGGAATTACTAATAAAATCTTTATGCAATTTACTCGGCCGTCTTATTTTATAAAATTCGTGACGCACAAAAATTTATCATTAATAATATTGTGGTATATTTAATATCCTCACCTTCTATAAAATGTAAAATCTTATTTATTTTATTATTATAATTCATAAAAAATTAACATAAACCAATAATAGTCGATTTTATTTTACAGTTTATATGAAACTCAAAGAAATACATCAAACACTTACCTACTAATAAATTTTCTTTACAACTTATATTTATATTTTACTAATTTATCAAACGATTACTACATTTGAACAAAGAGGAGAGAGCATAATATATAAATAGATTGCTGGCTATGTGGAATTATTAAACAAACATTTTCCTTGGTGATTTAATTGTTAGGAAATACTGTATGAGTTGAAATTAAGTTTAAAATTTGAATCCACCTTATTTAATTTAATTTCGTTTCAGCATACTCAACGAATATAATAAATTATACTTTTTCCAAAAAATAGAATGTGAAAATTAGTTGTATTCAAAATTAAATGAAATCCAACTATAAAACACATTTTTTAAATTCTGTAATTGGAGATGTGAAACTAACATATGAGGAAAATGAGTGTTTTGTTCCTCATCAGAATTAGTAGGAAGCTTCATGACTATGTAGCTACACAGCTAGCTAGCTAGTAGTATACTGTAGTAATTATTTTAATTTGCAATAATGGCTTGGGGATAACAATAAGTGACCAAAATTATTGGTATCACGTAATAAAACCAAAAAACCGAACCATAACTAGCCCAACATACTATCACTACTCAACTTTAATTATGCTAGTGATGGATGGATGTTGTATATGGAATTATTTAAATATGGATGGATGGTGGCTAGATAGCCAGCCATAGCTGTCCACGATGGAATAAATGTATGCGTGTCACAGCTCAATAACACCAGCAAGGGCAGCAAATCATTTATCTATATACATACAACATTCCAACAAATATTATTTAATGGGAGAAATAATATTGATAGTATTTTTCTCGTCGTCAAAATTAGTCCCCAAAACTAATAATTTATTTCGAGGAAATGTATAAATATTTATTCCCTGCCCCATTGATATCTCCGTGTCCTCTCGAGAAAGTTATTACTCGGGTCACTTTCGTGCATCCACTCGATCTGCCACAAATATTTAGTACACAAATTATTCGAATTTAAGAAAGAAATAATTACTATATCCATAAAGGTACAATTAATGTAGGGTATATATATATATTGATGTAATGTAGTGTGGTTTATATATAAATCAAGGCGGGGAAGAATGATGAAGTTATGGAGGTGAATCAAGTTGCGTGTGCGGATCTCTAGAGAAGTCCCGAGCTGGGAAACATGACACACCAAGCAGAAGACCCACCTCACCACCCTCCGGGCCTCACTCGCATCAGATATATGATCACGTCGCTCTCCATGGATCGATCCCACCACAACTCCACATCAACTTTAAATCAGTTTCCATCATTATCATCATCACCGTACGTACAAACCTGTCTTCACATGCACTACGTACCCATATCTCCTACGCTCATCAAAGTGTTGGAACTATATATCTAATTGGATATAACTCATATATTAATTAATGATTTCTGTCAAAGTCGAGCAGAAAGTGACATAAGGTGATGAGGACAACAAAACTAGTAGTTGTGGATCAAGTTTAAATGAATTTGGGGTTGCGAGGCCAAAGACCCGCGGTATGGTATAGGAATAAAGTCTCTATTATAAATATCATGTAACTATAATACACTCAATAATACATAGTTGCTCTTTTGCTCTCGAGAACATAAGTACACTACCGAACCTCATTAAATCTTGTGTGCTCTTTACTGTTGGTATCAGAGCAAAGTTGAGATGACTATGTCAAGTGCTGAATTTCGAAGTGGTCAAGTTCAATGGTCACAGTAATTTCGGATTGTGACAGATAAGGGTGAAGGATCTATTAGCGCAGTAATGGATTCTGAAAGCTTTAAAACCTGTGAAGCCTGAATCAATGAAGGACGAGGATTGAGACGATATGCAACAACGAGCTGCAGGCACGATACGGCTGTGTTTGGTGGACGAGGTTATGTACTATGTGATGAGTTTATCGTCTCCACGAGAAATCGGAAAGAAGTTAGAGTCTCAGTTTATGCCGAAATCTCTTACAAATAAATTGTATCTAAAGCAGAAATTGTACGAGCTGAATATGCAGGAAGGGAGTGACTTGGCTCAGCACGTGAATGTCTTTAATCAAATCATCACGGATCTTGCGCAACTTAAGGTGAAGATGGAAGAGATCAAAGCTTGATGCAAAATCCAAGAAATGCATCTTTCTGGGATATAAAGAGGGTGTCAAGGGATATAAGTTTTGGGATCTAGTAGCAAAGAAGGTGGTGATCAGTAGAGATGCAGTCTTTGATGAGCAATCCATGTTGCAACAGAATGAAGAGAAGGTGCGATTGGATTTGGAGCTGATCCCAACATCAACAGAGAAAGCTGATAGTTCTACTTCAATACCTGATATCTCAAGTAAAGATGATTTTCTCTCTTGTTAATTAATCGTAATTCTCAACATATCCTTACACGAGTTAACTCGGCTATTGAATCCGGCTTCTTTAAGAAATCAATGCTTCAAACCCCTTAGAGATACTTGGACTTTTGAGTCTTTACTCAGTATTTCTCTCTGGTTGATTTTATGAAAATTATTCTCTTCTCTAGTAGAAATAATTGTCATTTGTTATATATGTTGTATTTATGCAGATTTTTCTCTATATATGTTCTTCATCGGTTTGGTGTCCTTCGTGCCAGCACGTGCTTCAATACCGAATGGTTAGAAAATACAGAATGTAGTTCATGTATCAAGCTATAAGAAAATACTTTGAAAAATTAAACCTGTTTTATTATGATATATAAGAGAGGCATCCAAGCAATGAATCGACATTATTATTTTGAGGTTTTAGGGAATTTACAGTTTCTAACGTTTAAGAATTATATGTAGTGTTTATAAGGTTTCACATTTTTAGCTATTTTAGATTTTGAGGATTTAAATATTTAGGCCGTTCGAGGGCTTTTAGAGTTTCTAAAATATGCAAAAAAATAAATAAATCAAAAACTTGAAATCCAAATCCCTAAAAATATTAAAGCCTTTAAAATTATAATACTTCAAAATTGATTAAAAATTATGTAAAACGTCGTTTAGTCATCATAAATATATTTATAGGTATATCCGACAAGCCAAATTCATTTTCATAAATTTGATAATTTTCTAAGAAAACTATAAATATATTTTGATTCGTCAGAACTAATTTTTTTTTCAGCTAAGATAATTAGTTATACCAGATGCAAAGATATTCAACGGGTAGAGAGATGGTGACGAGTTATACTAACAAATTAGAGTACATGTTAATTAAATACAATAAGTGTTTTGCAAATAAATAAATATTCGATACTCTATGTACTAAACCTAGTATTTCACATCACGTTCCGTCCAAGCCCATACATTCGGGACCAAGCCGGCTCTAACATTCCGCAACCTCAGCTCGGCTCGGCTCGGCTCGGCTGAGCTTCATCAATCAATGAGGGCATATATTCAAATTTAAACTTCTCACCATTAACTCCGCGTAAATTAACAACCGGTCCTCATACTTTCCATAAATGTTAAAACACCCTTCTCATGTCAAAGCTGTCCATTCCACTTCAGCTCTTCCTCCTTTTTTTTTTCTCCTTCTTCTGTCTCACCATCACCGTAAGAATAAAATTTCAACTCAATCAACTCTCTCTCCACTTCCACACAGCTCCACTGCTGCTGCCACTGGTAAAAACACTCCGATATTTTTAAGCAGCCATAAAACTACGGCATTTCTTGACTGAGAAAAGTGAAGAAGAGGAGGAAGCAGGCGAGCAAGGTGCAGAGCCACACGCTTCAACTAGTAGATATCAATCTACAAAGCTAGAAAATTGCACCACAGTTTATTTCCATTTACAGGAAACATCCATCCATCACTCATCGAAATTGATTTCACAACTACCCAGCACATTCTTCTGTATCATCACTCTCCTCCGTACCTTTTTTCTCCGATCCAGCTCAAGAACCTCCCCCACCCAACTCCACCCCATTTCGTATTCGGGTACGGGTCATTAGTTTATTGAGATCTGGGCGTTTGCTCACATGGGGAGCTGGTCTGGGGTTCGGATCTGCTGACCCTCTCTACCTCTACCTTGCTGCCGTTTCTTGGGTCTTTGCAGCTCCATAGCAGCTGGGAAAGGTTTGATTTTGAGCTCGAATGTGGAAATTGTTGTTGTAAAGATTGAAGCTTTGAGCATCATGGGTGGTGAGGGGTGCGAGGCAGTTTCCGGGTTTTGGGAGGGTGGGAAGATCAGCTGCGAATGAAGGTGAAAAAGATCGTATTTTGCAGCGGAAGGGGGTTCGGTTGAGGGGTGGGTCTGGTCTGGTCTGGTTTGGTTTTCTGAGAGCCAAGCTTAGTCATAAATCGAGTCAATGTTGCTGAAAGGAAAGTGGTAGAGGCTGTTCAGTGAGAGTTGAAGATATTTGCTATTGTGGATTTGGTGTGTTCTTCTACTGTTTCTTCCTGTGTTTCCAGCTCCAGATTTTAGCTAGCTATCCAGTGTTTTTTCCTGTGTTTGAAGACATGAGGCTCTCATCTGCTGGCTTTAGCCCCCAACCTCAAGAAGGTACGTCCCTCCGAATTACAACGTTTCGATTTTTTGGTATTGAGCTTAATTCTCCCATGTTGCCATGTTTATACCCATTTGGGCATCATCAACCTTATGATGCTATTTGAAATGTTTTCTTTCGTCTCTGATCTTTTGTTTATTATGGTTTGTCTGTAATATACACTTAGATTCAGATCCATTTGTCCGACATAACTAACTCACTTCTATGTCGAACTGATTTGCAGGAGAGAAGAGAGTCTTGAACTCTGAACTTTGGCATGCTTGCGCAGGCCCTTTGGTATCCCTGCCAACTGTCGGAAGTCGAGTTGTGTATTTTCCGCAGGGGCACAGCGAACAGGTGAGTTTGAGAAAGATCCGAGTATTAAGAAACAGCTAAGATGTGCACTTGTATGTTACTGGCTGAAGGCTGAAACAATCTAAAATAGGCAACAGCAGAAACAGTTAGTTGTATGCAAATGATCATACAGGAGTTTTTGTCACCTCATTGAATGTTATTGTTCGTTGATCACAGGTTGCGGCCACTACGAATAAGGAAGTGGATGGTCATATCCCGAACTACCCCAGCTTACCTCCCCAACTCATCTGCCAGCTTCATAACGTGACAATGCATGTACGGCCAGTTTCCTCTTTGCTCAATATTTTCTACTTCCAGATAATGGTTCCTAATATGGTGTAGCCTGACACGGTGGGTTTCAGGCAGATGTCGAGACCGATGAAGTATACGCTCAAATGACTTTGCAGCCTCTCAGTCCGGTATCTCCAGCCCTCATCAGCTCTAAATAATACCATTTTTTTATATGTGTCGATGTCGCCCTTCTTGTTCCAAAGTTACCTGTTTTTTTCCCTTTTTGTAGCAAGAGCAGAAAGATCCGTACCTGCCAGCTGATTTCGGCGCCCCGAGCAAACAGCCAACAAATTACTTCTGTAAGACACTGACTGCTAGCGACACTAGCACGCATGGAGGATTTTCCGTTCCTCGCCGCGCAGCTGAGAAAGTGTTCCCTCCATTGGTAATCGCAGCTTCAGTTCAGGCATTCATTGTTATGAGTTACGACTATCCACTGGTCCTGTATTTTTGTTGAGCCGCTGATTTTGGAAGAAAATCGCTGCAGGATTTCTCGCAGCAACCTCCGGCTCAGGAGCTGATAGCGAAGGATCTTCATGATAATGAATGGAAGTTCAGACATATATTTCGAGGTATGATTTCAATAAAGAAACACCTTCCAATGCATGCTAAAGTATTTACAGCCTTTTGACATGCCGTTCTCTCTTGATGCAGGCCAGCCCAAGCGGCATCTTTTGACAACCGGGTGGAGCGTGTTTGTAAGCGCCAAAAGACTAGTAGCTGGTGACTCAGTTTTATTCATCTGGTAGGCGGTCGAGAATCATTTATTCGTTTCTTCGCTGTTGCAGATATTAACAATTTCGACTTGCCGTGTAAATTTCATTTTTTGTTATTTCAGGAACGACAAAAATCAACTGCTTTTAGGTATTCGGCGCGCTAGTCGACCTCAGACCGTGATGCCATCGTCCGTCCTGTCCAGTGACAGCATGCACTTAGGGCTTCTTGCTGCTGCAGCTCACGCGGCTTCAACAAATAGCCGCTTCAACATATTCTATAACCCGAGGTATGCTCCGGTCCTGCCTGTGTTATACTGTATTTTTAAGGCATTATTCATTTCATGTTGCATTCTTTTAGGGCCAGTCCTTCAGAGTTTGTAATTCCTCTGACCAAGTATGTGAAGGCAGTGTATCACACCAGAGTCTCCGTCGGCATGCGTTTCAGGATGCTATTCGAAACTGAAGAATCGAGTGTCAGACGGTAAGCTCGATAAAATGACCTCTGCTAGTCTTTACATTACTCCTTGCTCATCAAATCAATGCCGACAACCTCAACATCCGAATCCAACTTATTGCAGTTACATGGGTACAATAACTGGGATAAGCGACTCAGATCCTGTCCGGTGGCCGAATTCACACTGGCGCTCAGTGAAGGTTTGTCTGACAAAAATACATGTAAGGTTAAGTATATCAATTAGCGCATTTTAATGATATTTTTGTTGATAATTCAGGTTGGGTGGGACGAGTCGACTGCGGGCGAGAGGCAGCCTAGAGTGTCACTGTGGGAGATCGAGCCTCTGACTACTTTTCCGATGTATCCATCCCCATTTCCCTTCAGACTGAAACGGCCATGGCCAGCTGGGTTACCGTCACTTAATGGTATGCTTGTTAATATTTAAAGCTACCTTCAGAGTCCTTGGCCGCTCGAATGTCAGTCAGTCTTTTCCGTTTTCATTAATGATTTGTTTTTTGTATTTTAAGGCTTCAAGGAGGAAGATCTGGGAATGAATTCTCCGCTAATGTGGCTTCGAGGAGATAACGGCCAAACGCTTAACTTCCAAGGAATGGGAGCTAATCCGTGGATGCAAATGCAACCGAGGATGGACGCTATGCTCGGGTTAC
>NQLW01000021.1:479953-494437 GCA_002312845.1 Kalanchoe fedtschenkoi
CCTCAGGCGCAACTCTCCCCAGATACCCACCAGGCACTCTACTCGCCTGACTCTGCACCAAGCATTTCTTATTACCACCCTGCACAATCTGCCTGCTCATGATCCACTTCTCCACATCATTCCACTTGGACGACATAGGCTTGGGAAATGCTCGAGACACGTGGCGATGCGCGGCCCTCTCGGCTCTATGAAACTCAAAGCTGGAGGAACTCGCATTACTGTCATAGTCAAGATTATCTTCCTCCACCGTCCTCATCGGATGAATTGAGCTTAAATTCCCACTACCACCTCTACTGATTTGCTGCGCTTTGTCACCGGCCAAAGCTTCCTTCGGCTGATCTACCTGATTTGATGATTTGGCTGATGATACCTCGAAGCCAGACACTGTATCAAACATCTTAAGCGCATTCAGTGGATGTACAAAGTTGACGCATTTGTGAAAGCTCAGTCCATCTATTACACCAAATGCAGATCACATAAATCCCAAAAAGATCAGAGTTGAGACTTGAGTAACTACCTTGATCATCATCATCAGCAGCATCATCAAAGCCTGAATCTTTCAACAAGCTGTCGTTCACGACCTCAGAATCTTCCGTCCTGGAACTGGAAGGAGACGACCTCTGAGAGCTTCTGGTGGAGCCAGCGTTTTTGATCTGATTGTGGACTTCAACCAGCTTCATCCGCAATTTACTTGGTGAGATGATCCCAGTCTGCAATTCATCAGTCACAACAACTCGATCAACTGCATCAAATATAACTTAAAGGTTTCAACTTTGAACCCAAAGCCACAATTCAGGCAAGCCGCAACTGTCTATGAACTCAGAATCAAATTGGGTTGTTGGAAATCATCATACCTGGGGTTTATGAATCCGCTCATACTCCATTGAAGACTGGAATGGAAGCTCAGTTCTTGGAAGAAATATTGCAGTGAGAGTTTGCAGAGAGTGAGGATGATGGTGGCTGTAATGGCGCTAGCTGCTGACAAAATGAATGAAGTTTGAAGCACTAATTAATGCAGCAGACCCACCAATCAAGGAACGGCACGTGCAATTTGTTCTTCTTTCTTCTTCTCTTCATCTGAGATTGGATTCCTGTGCATTAAAAATTTTCAAGGACAGAGTATAGACAAATGATAATATGAACAAGATTTCAAACTAGTTTGAACTTAAGGAATGATATATGTTTATTGAACTGCGGCGGTGGATGGTTGTTGGCATTGCTTAATCTAAACCCAAAACCAGTCAACAATCAAGAAAAGAGGAAAACAAATTCATCAATAATCAAGAAGGTGAGGGCATGAATGCACCATTGGTCCCTGGCCTTAATTTTGTCTACTGCTCCATAGCTTACACAAAAAGATCAATGTTTTCTCCAGTACTACTTATTCCTCATTCATTTTCTTCCTCATATTTTGACAGTCAAAGAGTCAATAGGGTTCAAGGTTTGGGAGAAGCTGATGGGTCAGAGGGAGGGGAGTAGAAAATGGGTTGCTAGTTGTGGTGTCCAAAAGATGAGAATGGGATGAAGTGGGTGAAAAAGAGAATTGATTGGACAAGAACAAACATGGTACTAGTGATAAAAAGTGCATGTAGTAAAAGTCTGAGCTTGGTCAGATGATAGTGATGATGTCCAACAGGAGGAGGCAGTTGGGGTTTCAGTTTAGTTTTAATTCATTCAGTGAGGGAAGTAGGAGTAGGTTTGAATGGCTGGCTGTCTGACAGTTATGAGTGTTTTGGAAGCAAGAAAAGGGGGAGGGAATATGATGAGGAGCTCCTCTCCTCTCTTCTGTGTTTCTTGCTGTTTGAATTTCAAAACTCAAACCAGACATAGTTGTTGATAATCAACAACTTCAAAACAGTCTTCTGTTCAATAGCAGATGAGTGGACCAGAGAGAGTAAGCACTCGCATGAAACCTAAAAGAAATCAATTTTGAAAATAACAAAACATAACCTCAGAAGAACAAATGAACAGCTCAACAAAATAACATAAACAGACGGCGGCTGGTGATTTTGACTTATTTATCATCAAAAGACACACTGAAACAATGTTTTGTGGATAAAAACCAATGATTTTACAAAATGTCTGAAATCAAGATTCCAAAGCGGAAGTCCTGCTGCTTTTGCATACTTCTCCCCACGCACGGGGGCAAAATTTGAGATTCGGACCAGTCCAGTTCATAGGCTCCAACACATCCTCCTCTGTCCATTTCAACTCTGAGAAGATAACAGCGAGAATTAGGGTTTCAAATGCATAATTTTTGGCTGGAGGTGGGATTTTTATTGTTATAAGTGGAAATAGAGTCTGCTGAGATAATCCATTCAGTGAGAATAGTAGAACCGGCTTCCAATCATAAGTGAGAATATTCAAGCATATAGTTGAAGAAGAAAGTGATGCATAAAGAAGGGTATATATATATATATATCCATGTCAAAGTTGAACAGCTCAAGTGCATGTCTGTATCAAAGTTGTGTTTTATACAGCCTCGGTAGATCAACATGAGCTGGTTATTTGGTTTATATAATCTCCCTTTCTGTATGCCACCAACACCTCTGAATATTATTTGCCTGTTCCAAGCACCTACTCCGCCCACACCTGTCTATCTTTGGTCTCTTCACAAGTTACTCAGAAACCTGTACTGCGGACATGCAATTCAATCATTAAACATAAACTCGGCCGATGAATGTGAAAGACTAGCAATAAAGAGTTGAAGCATTTTGAGGACGCAACACTTACCAACCCGTCATAGTTCTACTGGAACTCTCAAACCATCATATGCAAGTTCAACAGGTATTCCTTCACTGAATGGATGACAGACTTAATTAGCTGGGTTTCTATTGAAACAAATAGGCGGACTCAAAAGTAAAGTATTTCAAGAGAAAAGAAACTTTAGTGTGTTTAACGATAATTTGCCAAACGCATTAACCAGCTCGTGAGCATGCTACCTTCTGGACCATTCCTTTAAAAATGCATTATCACTGTGGTGATCGAATTCGTGAGTCATTCCAATCAAAAGAGCTCGCTTCGGACATAGTCTCTTCACAGCCTCCAAAGTCTGGAAAATATTTTACTTTTTTACAAAATGTTGCTTGTGCTTTTGTTTTATGAAATGTTAAGTCAGCAAGTATTTTAAAAAGCAGCACAAACCTGAGGGAAGCAAAAATGTGTATTATGCGATCCATTCTGCACAAATTTAGAAGATGTGGCGGGCTAGGTTAGTAAAAGATTAAATATATCGTGACAGACAACAACCATCGATGACTGGCTGGCTACCTTGTATAGAGTGTCCAAGATCAAAAGGTCCAACTGTCCAGCTCCAGATTTCGACATGACTGCAAATTGTGGCCACAAAAACCAATACAAAGCGCTTAGATTAGAAAGCCAACACCAAAACAACAATGAAGATTGTTAAGTTACATGCATATGATGCAAAGAGAGGACAATGTATCAAACTCACCATACTCAGTGGCCTCGGGGAACCGAGAAACGTCAGATATGTATGCTATTCTACTTTTTTCTCCAAACATGTAGCCTAAGCACACATAATCTTCTCCATGCATCACCTTCATTTTACAACTATGTTAAAAAGATAACATGAGATATAACTCGTAAAAATATAATAAATTAGGCAAGAGTACTGACTGGCAACGGCACAAATCGCAGGTCTGATGCAGTGAAAGATATCTCACAACTGCTTTCTATAATCCTCCAGTCCAATTGAGCAACTCTTCTAATCTCTTGACCTTCTTTAAGTTTCTTCTGAACCAAGTATGGAAACTTCAATGCAAGACTATTCAATGAATCAAAAAAATGAGCAAATGGTTGATGTATTAAGACTCGGGTAAACAGTGACATGTTCAAAAATTAACGATTATATACATTACTAGTATTTGTATACCTGTCCATGGAATGTTGACTGACGTAAATAGGGGTAGGGTCAATGTCGTTAATGGGACTGAATGGTTGCACCACTCGGATATCATCCAACCCAAGAACTGCGTCAGCGTGTTCATGAGTCAAAATTATCTGGATTCAATGGAGATGTAAGACACTTAATCTTTATCATGCGAAAAAAAGTGCTCTCAAAGAACAACATTTAGACAAATACTGCCGTTGTAACTTACCGAGTCTACATGTGGAATTTTATACCGAGGAAACCACCTCAGTACTTGTTCCCTAAACGTCTTTCCAACGTCGATCAATATGTAATTATGCTTCCCATTGCTCGGGCAATAATCAATGAGAAGAGACGTATTGCACCTGCCATATATATTGAATAGAGCAAATCATTTAGCACGTTTCGCATCACCATTGGGACACATGAACTACCTGCTAAAATCACCTAACATTACAACCAATACCATCAAATGAAAATGATAGCATAGCAGCAAGTTACAAAATTGAGTTTAAAGCCTCACACAAACACAAGCTAGTTGACAACATAGTGGATAGTTGCACAAGCGAGCCAAAAGATAATCCAATTGACATTATGAAAACATAGCGGCAAGTTACAAAAGCTCCATCAATTGACAACCCTAAAATTATAAAAACTGTAAACTGATAAGTCCCAACCTGAAAATCACATTTCCCCTCAGCAAAAACCAAACCACCACAGCAATTGCCCAACACTCTAACATAATTAATCTAAATTAACTCAAGCCTAACTGTTAAATATCTAAATACAGACTGAAATTAACAAAAACCAAACAATCTACCATCAGTAATAAATATCTGAAAAATATCATAAACCAAGCAACTTCATGAATGAGACCGAAAACGAATGTAACCTGTAATTAGGGTTTTTCTCCGGCGGAATCGTCAATGCCTGCGAGCAAACGATACAAGGAGGATCTGATGGTTGGAGCAAACACATGACGTTTGGAACGGCGCTGGAGCATCCGGTTCCCAGAAAAATCAATGCTGATTCATTCACCGCCACGCAGTTGCTCGTCGCCGAGTCAATGCAATTTCCGTTGCTGTCGATCTTCTCCATTGTTCAAATCGGCGATCACCAAGGAGCAGCTAGGGATTCGGAGCCTGAGACAACATGCGAAATCGCAGAGATCGTAGACAGCAACGGAATGCACGGACATCCATGAGCTTCCGAATTTATATATGGCTTAGTTTCTGTATCGACGGTTTTCATTTTTCTACGTGGAGCATATTCAACGGCTGGGATCGTTCCATCTGCGACTCTACTCGAATCGAAATTGTCTATATCCATAAACTGGAAACATAGGGTTAGTAAAAGAAATTAGTTGAAACATTGGATCAAAGTGTAAATATTTGAAATGGAAGTATGAAGATAGAAATTTTAAAAAATGAAACACAGACTCTATCACAGTAACCGGAGAGCGACCGGAAGGACTTGCGGCGCCGTTGCCGGCTTCAGACCACGTTTGCGGCTTCGAATTCTCTGCTTCACAATCACAGAGGAGCGACACTCAATATTTAATGAATCCCAGGTTTGCGTTTCTAGGTTTTTTGTGGATGTGTTGTCTGTGAGAGTAGCGTTTGTATGATCTGTAAATGATTTAATTCTGGGGGAGTTAGATTGGTGGTCTGTTGTTGATTGTTGATCAATTGATTTCTGGGGTTATGCCGGTGAGGTGTAATCGACTGGAAAGTCGAGTTCTTGGAGGTGTGGAAGCAGTTTTATGGCTTCAGGCAATGCGTTGTTACACAACGTTTTACGATAGAGGAAGCAGAACTCTGATACAGTCCAATTCTGCAATTGAATTCGGCAGAAGAGGGCAGGATTTGAGAAGAGATGATCATGGTGGGAGTGATGGGGGTAGGATAATGGGGCTCGACTCATTGAGGAAGATGAAGTTTAGAGGAGGTGTGAGCTGCCAGGAGGCTCCTAGCTTTGACCAGCTTGATGAGTGTGAAGAGTCAGAAGAAGAAGATGGAATAGCATCTGATGATGATGATGATGGTGGTGGTGGTGGTGGGGAGGATGAAGGATTTACGGCTTTAGCTTCATATAGAAAAAGGCAGGCGCGGAGGGAGGAGGTGAGGAGATTCAAAGGAAGTGAGGATGACTTGAGGCATCCTTTAGTGAAGGAGATATGTCGGTTGATTGGCTTCCGGTCACAGTGGAATGCGAAGCTTGAATATGATCTAAAGAACATGTTAAGAAGCCTGAAGCCTAACTTGGTTTGTGCAGTTTTGCGCTCCCAGTCTGACGAGCGCGTGGCGTTAAAGTTCTTCTACTGGGCGGACAGGCAGTGGCGCTACAGGCACTATCCGGTTGTGTACTACGCAATGCTCGAGGTTCTCAGCAAGACCAAGATGTGCCAGGGTGCGAGGCGGGTCTTGATACTGATGGCCAGAAGGAGGATCGTGCGCGAGCCTGAGGCGTTCGGGTATCTGATGGTGTCTTATAGTAGGGCTGGGATGTTGCGGCACTCGCTCAGAGTGCTGACCATGATGCAGAAGGCGGGTGTGGAGCTTGATTTGTTGATATGTAACACTGCGGTTTACGTTTTGGTGAAGGCGAATAGGTTGGACAAGGCTTTGAGGTTTGTGGAGAGGATGGACGCTGTTGGCCTCACTCCTGATGTGGAGACTTATAACCGTTTGATCAAGGGGTATTGCGATGTGCATCGGGTTGATGACGCGTTGGAGTTGATTTCCCAAATGTCCGTAAAAGGGTGTCCTCCGGATAAAGTCAGTTACTACACGGTGATGAGTTTTCTCGGTAAAGAAAACAAGGTGGAAGAGGTCAAGGCTTTGATGGAGAAGATGAGGAATGAGAGCGATCTGATGCCAGACCAGGTCACTTACAACCTTCTTATTCACGCATTTTCCAAACACGGTCACGCGGTCGAAGCTTTAGTATTTGCGACAGAAGCTGAGGGCAAAGGCTTCAAAGTTGATAAGATCGGGTACAGCGCCGTGGTTGCCTCATTTTGTCAGAAGGGTTGTTTGGATGAAGCGAAAGAAGTCGTGAACAGAATGTTTTCAGTCGGCTGCGTCCCTGATGTGGTGACTTACACCGCGGTCGTGGATGGGTACTGCCGACTGGGGGAGGTCGACCGAGCGAAAAAGATGGTGCAAGAAATGTACAAGCATGGCTGCAGGCCGAATACGGTGACTTACACTGCCTTGTTGACCGGGCTATGTAAAACCGGGAACTCGTCCGAAGCAAGAGAGATGATTGACCTGAGCGAGGAGCACTGGTGGACGCCCAACGCAATCACGTACGGCGTCGTGATGCACGGATTTCGTAGAGAAGGAAAGTTGGCCGAAGCGTGCGAGGTCGTGAGGGCGATGGTGCACAAGGGGCTCTACCCGAACCCGGTCGAGATAAACTTACTGATCCAGTCGCTGTGCAAGGAAGGGAAGCCGGCAGAAGCGAAGCGGCTCATGGAGGAGTGTCTGCACAACGGATGCGCCGTCAACGTGGTGAATTTCACATCAGTGATCCACGGTTTCTGCCAGAAGGATGACTTGGAAGCGGCGCTTTCGCTGCTGGATGACATGTATCTCAGCAGCAAGCACCCGGACGCCTTCACATACACAGTCTTGGTCGACGCGTTGGGGAAGAAGGGGAGGATCGACGACGCCACGGAGCTGGTGAAGAAAATGCTCGGGAGGGGGCTGGTTCCCACGCCTGTGACGTACAGGACCGTCATCCACCGCTACAGCCAGGCCAACAGGGTCGACGATTTGCTGAAACTTCTAGACAAAATGCGTGCGAGGCAAGAACACAGGACGGCGTACAACGAGGTGATAGAGAAGCTGTGCAGCTTCGGAAACGTTGACGAGGCTTATAAACTGCTGGGTAGAGTTCTGACCACTGCTTCGGCTGTCGATGCCAAGACTTGCCGCACGCTCATGGAGAGTTACTTGCGCAGGGGGTTACCGCTCTCTGCGTATAACGTAGCTTCGAGAATGTTTTACAGGAACATGATCCCAGATCTGAAACTGTGCGAAAAGTTGAGCAAGAAACTCGTGCTGGATGGGAAGGTGGAGGAGGCCGACAAGCTTATGATGCATTTTGTAGAACGAGGACGCCGGCCACCTCCGGCCAAAGTAAGCTCATGAGCGCAACTGAGGTTTTTCTGGCTCCTAATTATTATGCAAAGAAATTGTACAACAGTGGGCATGAAAGCAAATTCAGACCACATCTATAAAAGTTCGGACATCATTCAAACAAGCGAAAGAACTTTTCATGTTTCCAGATGAGCAGGAAATGTCACTTTAAATAGCAGTCTAAGCAGGGGCAACCTTAGCACCTGCAAAAAGATACCAACAAAATTAGAGTTCAAAACACCGAGGAGGTCCAAGGCGATGCGGCAATTAGATTCACAGAACCAGGAAGCTTGCATTTTTAGCTCACCGTTCCTGTTACCATTCCGCTCTTCCTCAATGGTTTCTTCAGCTGTCTTCCAGACAATGTCTTTCAGCCCCGTGGAGAGGTTTTTGTAGAACTGTTGAAGAAAATTTGAACTCAAATGCAAAAAGAAAGTTACAAATGGCGGGGGTTAAGAAACTAGCGAGCAGCATAGAGCATACCTTGTGAAATTCAAGTGTATCGCCCCCAGATTTCCGGAGCTCAACCATGTACAGTGAAGGCGCAACCTCAAGTATCTACAGATAGAGTATGAGTTAAGGAGATTGAGTTTGGGATGCATGCAAGTTTATCAATCGGCCGTAATGAGAATGTACCTCGGTTGCAACCGCTAGATGCCCTTTGCGCCCAGTTTTCTCTCCCACGAGCTTCAACTGATGAATGAAAGAATGAGGAAATGTAGCTGAGGGGGGGAAAATAAACTTAAGCAGCAAATAGTTACAGGAACTTGTGGGCACCTTGTAATTATTCTTCTTCACATCGAAGCCCAGAGGTAATGCAGTTTCTTCTATTTTAGAGATGATCTCGTTGGCTGGCTTTTTGGAGGTGAACCTCGTCTCCCTCTTAACAAGTCCCTGCATCGGAAAAAAACAGATGATGTAAGCAGTGATGCTTAGATGACCTCGTTCCGAAACGGTCTATATCCGCATTTGTTCTGAGCTTAATATAAATGCTGAATGCTGATAGTGTACCTACCATCTGTTTCTCAAAAAGGTTCCCCAAGTTGAGGCCTTGTGATGTGGATATGAGCTCGAAAGCGTTCATCGTCACAGGCGTGATGGGGCGCTCTTCTCGCCTCTCAACCACAAGATTCTGGGCGTTCTGAAAGCCAACAATAACATTATATAACAAGTAGTAGACTCACTGACGATCATTTTGAGCGAAGCATATGCAGGTACCACTGATTCGTTGAAAATGGCATCGACGTCGTCCAGACTGACATCAGCTTGCTCAAAAACCGCAGGCTGATATCCCTTTTTAAACCACTCATTCTCAATCACCTCAGCGATTGTAATTCGCTGCACAACCAGAGATTTCAACAAAGCGTCAGCTAATAAGTTTGCCAACCAAATCATGAAAATTGAACTTCAAAGAGAGGATGAGTGGCTAACTGTTGATGGGTTGGGATCCAGAATTCTCTTTATTAGTTTCTTTGCGTTTGACGAGAACCACGGAGGACACGTGAAGTCAGCTTTGTGTATCTGCCATCACAATAAGTCCGCAGGACCAAAGAATCGATCAAATGCTGATGTATGAATATGACACACAGATATTGTCCCGGAGATAATCCAAACCTTCTTGTATAAAGCGACAAGATTGGAGTCCTCGAAAGGGAGAAAGCCAGCCATGAGGACAAAAAGAATCACCCCACAAGACCAAAGATCGGCCTTGGCTCCATCATACCCCTTGTTATTAATCACCTACCATTAAAATGCTTGAGGACAGTAGATTCACGGAAAAAAGGAAATATTTACTTAACTGATAAAACGTAGAGGGGAAATTAATGTTTTGAGTACCTCAGGAGCGACATAGTTGGGTGTGCCGCAGGTAGTGTGAAGCAACCCATCTTCCTAAAATAAGGAAAAAAGCATTCACATCAAACGTAGATATCAGCGGGATCGCTCAATGGCATTCCAGAGGCTTATAATTTACGGAACTTACTCGAACTTGCTGAGGAAGGGCGCTCAATCCAAAATCCGAAACTTTAAGATTTCCATTAGGATCAAGCAGCAGGTTCTCAGGCTGCAGTTTCAAATACATCATTTATGAAGAAGCGAGAAGATTGGGACGACATCTGTGGACTAGGAAAGAAAATCTACGCGAGACGCGAAAGTTAGCAGAACAGCTTCTTACTTTAAGATCTCTATGGAAAACACCTCGGCTATGGCAGTAGTCTACGGCATTAATCAGCTGCTGAAAGTATTTTCTTGCTTCGTCTTCCTTGAGCCTCCCTTTACTTGCCTAACCCAACGAAAAAAAAAATGGAAATATTATTACAAAAAGTCAAAATCTGACTGAGTAGCCGTATAGTAAACCATCTTACAATCTTGTCGAAGAGCTCCCCTCCAGTAACAAACTCCAGAACAATGTATATCTTAGTCTTGCTAGCCATCACCTACAGACACAACACGACTTAGATGCAATACCAAACTTACAGCCACGGTGTTCGCATCAGACAAAGCAATTCCAGCATCATCTTACCTCAAACATACGAATGACATTCGGGTGCCTGATCAGTTTCATAGTCGAAATCTCACGCTTTATCTGTCCAACCAACCATCAAACACGTCACTATAAAACACTCAACATCACTACAACAACTTACCAATCCATGAGCCCTGATAAAAAAGCATCGAAACATCTATCAAAAGCAATCAGCTGATTTCTTGTTTCTGAGTACCTGGGTGATCATCTTGTGCTTCAACACCTTCTCTTTGTCAAGAATCTTGATAGCAACATTCTCACCAGTCTCCACATTCCTGGCAAACTTGACCTTTGCAAAAGTCCCCTCACCCAGAGTCCTCCCCAACTCATACTTCCCAACCCTCACCCTATTCACTCCACCATGAGCCCTAGAAGATGATGATGAAGACATCTCTCTCCCCTCCCCCAATCCTCCACACGTATAAATATGTGATACGTATCAGCTAAAATCAATTGAGTATCATCAAGATCTCTTCTTCTTGCAGGGCTGCCACACCTGCGACTTCGCTACACTCATCTTCCCCTCCTCAAAGTCAACGACCCCAACTCGAAACAAGCCAAACAAACCCCAGAAACCGAATCCGATAAAAATCAAATCTTGCGGATCAAACGGCGAGGAGGACCAAAGCCGGCGCAAACCCCATCTCAATCTCGATCGGGAGATGAAAGAATGATACGCGGAGAAGAAGATGCAAAATGGAGTGCGTGTCTGGTGGCGGAGGGTGGTATAAATGCGGTGGGGTCTTTTATGGCAAATCAAGATTGTGGAAAAGACGCGATCTTGGTTGAAAGTTGAAGAGGGTATCTAGAGGGGAGCGAATCGAGGAGAGACGTAGGTCGGTTCGCGATTGAGTAGCGGTGGAGGCTGAAAGAGGCGTCAATTTTCAAAGTCCAAGAACATGTTTTTTTTTTATATTGATTTTGTTTAATATTGTGTGATTGAAAGAAGGGCTGGGCTTGTTGTGGGAAGGTGTTATTCTGAGGAGTTCGCACCTGGTCAGTCTGATGGCGATTGCTACCTTGGCTTGATCCCCCCATGTTGCTTGCATATTTTCATGTAAAGAAAACATGTTTGATTTTGGTTTATACATTGGCGAGTCACATCATGACAATGTGGTCGATTTTAATTACACTTGGTATCATTGCCCGTGCGGACGCAAGGGCGTATATTTTATAAACTTGAGTGGAAATATTCATATAATATGATATTATTTGCTTTTAAATATGTTAGACTATTGTTATAAAAATAAAAATAAATCAAATATATTTTCATTTTTGTAACTTTTTACAATTTAACATTTTAAAAGCTTTCTTATAATTACATTTTTCTTACTAAACAATTATACATCATGATCACATAACATAATTCTCAATAAATACGTAGTTAAAACTGGTATCAATAAATTGTCTCCAACTCTTATTAATTGTCATCGTCAAAAAGAGAATTACAAGAATTTGTCTTCTTTGAAACTTGAATTGAAGTTTAAAATCAAATTGTGACAAAACCATACGCAAAATAAATACCTTTTTTTCATCATTATTTTTAAGGAAAAGTACAAATTAGGGGTATATACTATCGTCAATTTTAAAATTTACGCTCATTTAGATTTGTGGGGCCTTTGTGTAATTTTACAATTCTTAATCAACCACATAAATCACTTTATCTAATTTCATTTGCACTCAAACCTCATGGATTTGAAACTCATATGAATTTTGTTCCAATTATAATTCTCGTTAATTTTTGTGGTATTTTCCGTTATCAAAAAGCTGTTTATGGGAAAAGTTTTTTTTTTCTAATTTCAAATAGATTAAATTATAACTTAATGAAAGTTGATTTTTTATTAATAAAAAAACTTTAATTAAAATTTTTTTAAAAAATAATTGAATAAGTTAAAATAACCTTGGAACCTTCTCCACATGATATAATTCCAATCTAATTTCATGATTTTTAATCTTGATTTTTTTTTAAAAGTGCATGGAATTTTGTGAAACATTTTTCATTCGGTGGAATGAGTTAAAATTAAAATCTCAGACCTTCTCCAAATGATAATTTCCATTATTTTTATTTTTTTAAAAAAAATGTGTAAGGAAAAAGTATTTCTTATTTTAATTTCTCTTTAATTTTTCTAAAACATTTTTCATTTAGTAGAATGAGTACAAAATTGGGGTTTGGGTGAAATTATAATTAAATAAAGTGATCTATGGGGCTGATTAAGAATTATAAAATTACACGACACCCCCCCAAATCTAAATGACCGTGAATTTTAAAATTAGATAGTCATGATCGTAATTTTCAAATTGACGATAGTATATACCCCTATTTTGTACTTTTCCCTTATTTTTATCCGTAAAGATGAAATTTTTGTTCGAATTACATGATTTCTCAATTAAGTCACTATCAACCACGCTCCAATTCATAATCAGAACACTGATCAATATTCCTAGGCAGCATGATCGATTCATTGTCTTTTAGAACTAACATGTAATCAGTTGGTAGACTAAAACAAGATAATGAATATCATCATTGCTATCTGTATTTGGGAAAATAATAAAAGTATGTATTCATTGATTTTATGCTCGATATCAACATTGTGAGTAAGAATGGCTCTATCTTGAAAGAATTTTGTTTGGTACATGTTCTCAAATTTTGGTAAATAGATATTATTTAATGCAAGAAGATCACCCGTTAATTGGATAATGAATATCATTAAGAATCTCAAAATTAGCTTCACTAAACTAATTTTTATATGTAAATTTTATTTTTCGCTTTTGTGATATAAAATGATATAATTTTTAACATGCACTTACTTTCATAAAAAAATTCATTTTTTGTATTTAAACCAATAAATTTTTTAATATAGATAGTGTTTTTCTACTGTTATTCTATATAGTATTATTAACTTGCATTTATAAATTCTAATTTTCCAACATCAATAATTTTAAAGAAACCACATCATATAAGTATAATTATGATATAATGATATTTTTTAAAAAAATCAGGTAAAACCATTTTAGATCAAACTTACAATTTGTATTTTCCTTGTCAAAATCTCTTATGCATCTCATATTGTTATCCATATATTCTATTAAAACAATTGTAAGCTGAGTGCAAAAAGATTAAAATTTCAAGTTTTGGAATATTTGATTGAAAGAAATAAACAAAAATGTTTCAAAAACTTGAATTGAAAAAGTTACTTTATAAACTTCTATATTGTTACAAATAATTGTTCCACGATAAAATGAAACACAAAACTATAACTTCTTTTACAAAAATAAAATTTCTTAACATATTGTAACACCTCTTTTGGTACGCATTATAATATCATGTACCAGAGAAAAAATCAAGAAAACTTTTCAACATATCCATTGATTGAATTTTGGTAATATTTTGGTCTATAATAATACAGAGTGTAATCAGACGTTTTCCTATAATTGGCTAAGATATTAAATGAATTGATATTATATTAATTATAATTTAATTAATTAATATCTAGTGTTTAGTTGATGGTTATTATTTACTTATTCAGTACAAGTGTTGGTACCCGTCGTTCTGACGGGTGGTAATAAAGAGTGACCGGAAACGTGGTACAGACAACGGCGACCGGAATTGCGAGGTGTGGTGGAGGTGGGCAGGATATAGCGATTGGGGGATTGGGCGTGGTTGGAGGCGGGGGTGGGAGTGTGGTTGGAGGCGGGGGTGTATCACGTTACCGGTACGTGATCGGGAGCGTCGTACGGACGACAAACGCTGATCTTTTATATATATTCAGTATTGGTTTTTAGGATTATGAGTCATCAAATTTTGCTTTCTTTTTCTTATCCATTGAGTTTGAGAGTTTGGTCATGCACAACAGACTTGATTTCTATTAGCTCCAAATAAGTAACAACTTGACATTTTAAACAATTTTTTCCATTAATAGCTA
>NQLW01000021.1:494937-507156 GCA_002312845.1 Kalanchoe fedtschenkoi
TTTTTATCAAGATAATAATAAATAGGTTCAAGTAGTTTTACATTAATAAACAGATAGATTAATCTCCACATTATATATAATTTTATTTACATATTATTAGCTTCTTATCAGATTATTCTTCACATTATATTTTTTTATCAATTTTTAATCAGATCAATGATGATAACAACTAATGTTTTTTATTTTTCAAATTAAATTATTATTATTAACTTATAATTATTCTCCCCAATTTGAGGATTTTCTGACGTACAACAGGTACTCATTTCATGAGATAACAGATAATATTGATAGTTAAATAACAAAACTAAATTAATTAAAAATAGAAAGCAACATTGTTGCAAAATTGTAGGACGCAAAAAAAAAAATGGTGTAGCTAACAGTTGCAATAAACATTTAAATAAATTTAAGATAATAATGTAACATACTATTAGGTTGAATCAGTCATCATAATAAAAAGTTAGGAACATTTACCCTCACCCTGTGTGCTAATGCCAGCAGGATCTACAGACGATACAGAGAGTGAAAAAATAAATTAGTTACAAATTTTAATAACAATTTCACTAAATTATGGCATGATGGTATTAAGTGAGTAAATATCTACGTGTAACTTCTGATTCATTACAACCGAGGCCAAAATATCTCCAGAATGAACACCAAAACAAAATAAATAAATAAAGGTAAGCACGTAAAAAAATTACAGTGAAGAAGATTTTTGATTTGATAAGATTAATGTAGGTTAGATTAGTTATTTTGATAGATTTTAAGAAGGTGATATATATAGTGGAAATTAGGAAGATAATAGAATGAAGATTTTGATTGATAATGTTTAGGTATTTAATCGATTGTGTCTACTTAAATAGATGAGTAGAGAGTTAATATAAGTTGATTTTGATTAAGTTTCTAAGTTGCATAGGATTAGCGTTTTATTAACATGTATTATTAAATTAAAATAAAATAAAATGTAGAGATTTGAATAAAATAAATAATAAAATATGAAAGAATTAAGAAGAATTCACCCATAAGATTTTTTATTAAATATGCTCTACTTCTGTTTTAATATATATAGAGATGTTTTGTCGTGGATTGGAGAGTCTATGAGATCAATTGGGATGCACACAACAAGGGCCTCTAGCGAGGTCGAGCAATTGGGAGGAATATGTCTATTCTATGAACGCATTATTATTTTAAGTAATATTATTATTATAAGTGACGACTAAAAGAAAATATGTGAAATATAATTTATCTATGAGTAGGTTTATTTTAAGAAAGACGATATTTATTTGACAAGTTGGTGGCAATGGGAAAGATTTTAAGCCGCGGTTTGAAATTTTGTCTGCTCCGTGGTTTCAAGATAAAATTCAGTCGCGGTTTCAAACGGCGGTTTGGTTTTAACAGTTCGATACCACGGTTGTGTCACGTGTGTGCTGACTAGGATATTTAATCTAGTCACCCTCTACACACGGTTTGAGACCGTGGCTGAACTTAATCCATTTCAGAAAACTTATTAAAGGAAGAGTCAGTCGGAAAAACAAACTTCAGAGGATTAATTTTAAAAAAATTTGTAAATGGCGGGTAAAAAAAACACATTTGCTATTATTTAATTCTATTTCTAAACTGACTAATTATTGTTGTATTTTTTTTAAAGGGATCGATAGTGGTTCACCACTTTTTCTTGGTGGCTAGGGGCCGCACACCCCAACACTTTGATAGTGTACGCTGCGGGCCAACTCACGCGCAAGTGTATTCAAACATAAATGCGGTACCAACAAGGCTTGAGCCCAATTATTATTGTTGTATTTCTCCTCTTTCTTTTCTCTTCTTTCTTTACCCTTCAACTCGTGAATGGGAGATGATGCATAGTTATATTGCATTTAGTTTGAACAGCAAAGAGACGACTCTTCATGAATCCGATCTTCTCCTGACCGGCTGGACCTCTCGGTGAATGGTCGTGGTCGTCGGGCTTAGCAGACAGGTGATTGTGCTACATATGTTTATGCATAAGGATTGATTTTCATTGTAGAGATAATCTTCGAGGAAAATGAGACTTTGGCTGCCCTTGACTTATCGTCATGATTTGATCTGGTCTTGACTGAGAATTTCCTCGTAGTGGAATATTCTAGGCGAGATTCGAATTTGTGACAGTAAAAAAGCTGAAATACTGGAAGATGGTCAGTGGATGGCATAATAGTTCCGATCATTAGATGTGTGTTATCGAACATTGATATATACCAGAACATGATTTAAGGGGACGAGTTGTAATTCTGCAAAAGAGACGAGTATTGAACATTGATAAACGAGTTTGACCAAATTATAGATAAACTATTTGTTCAAGAATCTCACTTCTTTAATTGATCATTTTTTATTTTATAAAGAAATATTCCTAATCAAGTTCAAAAAGAATTTCACACGAACTATAAAAGAACTAGTTTTTAAATGATTTTATAAATAAACAAGTTGTTCGCAAACATAAATAAATTAAGCACCTCATTGCTCATGATTTATTCTCTTATCTAATGAGCTTTGAATACAATGTTGTGAAAAGCGTTAGGCAGTCCGAGGAGGTGGACCTAACGTCTAGGGACTAGTCGGCTAGACAGAGATTAATCGGAAGGATTAGGTACAGTTATATATTATAATAATATATTTAATAATTAATATTAGAAAAACACATATTTAAAAATGAGTACTCTTTTAATTAAAAGATTTGGAATAATTAGTCGGCTAGACAAATCGCGGCCTAACGAACTAATCGGCGACGCCTTTTAGAACTGTAATTGAAACTAACTATAGAAATAAATTGAGTATGTCATGTTCGACCCTGATGAATTTTGACACTATGTTCAAATATGACTCATTTATTATCATACTAGTTTTGATCCAGCTTTGACCAGATATTGCTAGTATTGGTTTTCGTCTGCTTTCATCATAAGTTGGAGGCTATAATATGATGATGAATGGCTCTCATTTTTCACCTTCTGGCCCTCAAAACTTTTTGCATTTGGAAACAAATTCAATAGGAAGAAGAAGAGCAAAGATTCAGAATAAAAAAAAGGGTCAAATTTTTGATATTGCTAGTTCATGAGGATTGCTTCTCATCGGCCATTGTGAGGCTGAATTAGCCACTTGATAATCAGATTTCATTATTTGCCAGCATGAGATGGCCAGCTTCAATCATTTGGATTCAAAAGTGAGTACCAAAGCCAGATCAATGTCTGGAGCAGCAACAAACATCCGCCAGCTAGATACCATGTCCCTCATGTTCTCCACTTTGAGAACAATCAAACCTATAAATATTCCCAAACCACACTTATGCTCTTCTGGGTTGTCACACTCGATAACTCTCAATAATTCAATCTTCAATAATGTGCTTGAATAATAATCAATACAAATAACACACATCTCAGCCTAGTAAACTCCAAAACCTGCAAAAACAAGCTCTCATTGAAGCCCCATGTCAACAGCGACATGTTCCCAATTTTAGTCATCTGTCACTGAGTGAGAAAATGGTCCTCTTGCTATCTTAATTTTTCAACAAGTAGAGATATTAGGATTTTGGAATGAGGTTACATTAGGTGCACCTGTCACCAGCAGACATACAACTTTGCCGCAACCACTGCTTTGATTGAGAGTCTATGCTTCAAGAGTGCCAAAGGCGCCGGAACAAAAATATTTACTTATCCAACAAACGAAAATGACTCAAACCTACTTACAATATTAACATACCAGACGCCTCGACGTTCCAAGATCTTACAGCAGTCCCATGTCCAAGCTTTTTTACTCGAGTGGGGATCTAAGGCTTTCTTTGTCCGCTGGCGAGTGTTTTAGCGCCAAGTGCATCACGGGTATCTTTCAGCTAATTCTTTAGGTAGGAGACCACACCTAACGATGGCCCTTCGTCATCCTTATCATCCTGATGCTGTAGGTGGACATTGACTCCACGATAAAGAGAATTTTTCTTCCTGAAAATTAAGGATGTTGAAAATAAGATGAGGCGTATATGGGAAAACAATCAAGAGCTTTCTCGAAGCTTCAACCTACTGTGACATCACAACATATACCACGATTCAACCATGAAAAGTTCCTGGTGTTTTGACCCTTACGCGCTTAAAATTCCAAAACACAGCATATATCACGATGATGATAATGAGTTCCTAGAATTCTGATACATACAAATGTGTCCGTATAAACTTCCCAAAGTGATAACATGGTGAACAAGTTTTCAAGTTCGAATTTTGTACATACACTTTGAAAATGTTTCTACTTCAAATTCCACAAATAAGATTGAACGAATGTGTGATTGATGCTAGAGGGAACATGATGATCTGATTGGTGGCATACCTGGTAGAGACATGAGAATTCAGAACGAATTCATCTCGAGACAGTAAGTCCTGCGCTTCACCAGCATCCTCGCAGCAGACCCAAACGGCTCCTCGAAGGCACTCGCTACCCAAGACACATCCGCCGTCTCTTTCTTAGACCCAACCTGCTCACTAGGCCTGATCGCCACCAATGTCGCCCCCTTCAGCACCGCCCCATCAGGCAACTCCAACTGCGGGGCGTACCAAAGCCTCATAGTAAGGGCCGGGACGAGAGTCCTCTTCGAAGCCGACGAGGCCGACAGAGGCTTCACTCTCAGCTCCTCCAACTGATCCTTATTCATACACAGCACGCCTTGTCCATCGGCATCTGTTAAAACCAAGCTGCTCAGCGTCTTGTGCTCCGCTATTATCGGCTGAAGCAAGTAGTGCCTCGCGGAGGCGGCAATCAACGAGCTTATAGTCCAAACCACGCGCAACTTCAGCCCTCCGTTTGTGTAAAACGACTCCGGAATGCTCCCATTGTCCTCTCCGCTGCTTGCCAGCCCCTCGGCCAGGACTTCCAGCCCGCATTTCTTTGGGTAGGCCACCGAAGAGGCCCCAAGAATCACGCAGTTATCGAGCGTAGACCCGAAATCAGCTCTCCACTTCAGCAGCACCCCATCATCAGTCCCAAGCTCCCCACTCGGCAGCTCAATCTTCAAGCTCCTAATCTCACTAAAACTCCGCAAAACCTGAGTCGGCGAGTGGTGCGACACCCCTCCCTGATCAACCTCACCGCTCCCGACAGCCAGCCCCGAGGACCCGAATCCAAGACCCGACCTTTTCGGGCCCAGCATCTGCCCCAGCGCCTGCAGCGGCTTCACAATCCCACCAAACACCATCCGCATCAAATTCGAAAACCCTCCACGCGATTTATCCACCGACCCGGTTCCCGAACTCTGATCATCGTCATCCGAAATCACGCAGTCGACTCTCACGACAACGTTGTCCACCTGCGGCACCAGCGAATGAAACCTCTTCGAAACGACGCAACACCGACCCAGAACCTTAACGTCCCCGATCTTGTTGAAAATCAGCAGAATCAGCGAGTCCGGCAGCTCGTCGAACCAGTCTGCGCCTGGCGGCGAGTAGGGCTCCGGCCAGATCTTCGAAACCAGATCTGAGCGGATCAAAGACATGGCCTTTGACACAGAGGGCTCGGCTTTGCAGCGAAATTCGAACTGGGTGTCTCGAATTGGAAGATAAGGTTGCAGATCTGGGTGTGGAAGATAATGCACGATCTGGTTTATGGATGTGGAAGATGTGTGTATGTATATAGCTTGATTCGAATGTGATAGTACAGCGACGTTTACATATAAATTTGTGGAAAAAATATATATATAAAAAATACTCGTCGATATATTCTTCTTCTGTGATGAAACCTAATCTTGTCGAGGAGATGAGATGAGATGAGATGAGAGAAGACAAGGTGGGGATGAAATGGATCCACGAATTTGTCCAGAACGAAGAGATCGGGCACATTTTGTCGCATTTTATTCTTCAAGGGTCGTCTATATGTAAATTTTACATATTCAATGGTGGTTTTCGTAATTCTAAATAAATTATATGGCTCTCTGGGTTTGCAATAGTTTTTCAATTATTCTTTTCTGAAAAATCTAATGAAAAAATGGGATGGAAAAAAATGAATAATCTTTTTTTAACGAAAGAGCATCAAATTAGTGGCAGAGGCGCCATCAAACACCTTAAAAATGTGTTTATTTATCATAATTAATCAGATCATTTGTACTAATTCTATAATTATTATTCGATTAGTTTTTTTTATTGAAATATGTTGTGAGATTGGCCTTTCAAGAAGCCCAAAGCGTGGCCACAAGTTAATGATATTCTACACAGTTAAACATGCATTTAATTATGCATGCGTAACTAAGTATGTTGCACTTTAGGGTTACATCTCATCTAAATATATCCGACTATTAAAAGTGATCGATATTAATCACATTTAAGTAACAAGTTAATGATATACACTAAGCGTGTGTATATATATATATATATGGATTGGATCAGTTGTGAACACTTGAGCTGAGGATAAATTGTGAACGATTCTTGACAAATCATTTGTGTATATGAAACGACTGTGTTTTATTAAATGATTCCTTAATTTAACTTTATTTATTATGTTTTATTTAATTTATAATTATGCATATCCCATTAAATTCTCTAACTAATTTGAATCGCAAATCACTCTAACTCAATTAACTTACCTAATTGGTTCTCATCCAATCTTATCACCTGCTATACAACTCACCTTTAAATTCACCCAATAAAAAATCAGTTTCATACATTTCGATGGATCTCTCGATTTGTTCTGGTGGAGATGGATGAATCAGAGAGGAGAAGAGAGAAGCCGCGTCGGCCAGATCTGCTCGCCATATCACGACCGCTCGCCCAAGTAGCCTTTATCATCTCCTGTCGCGCCTACTGTGATACACTAGGCTGGCTCCGTAACCCCATCAACAGATTTCTTTCGGCGCGGGGCGAAAAATCTTTGACAAGATTTGTTCGTAATCATCGGCCTCACCTGAACAGCCGAGCAATCGTGCCTTGTTGTTCCAAGCCACGCCTAAGCAGGCATGTCTTGGATCAAACCGCCTCGTACCCCATCGCCTAAACAGGTTTGTGGGTCCATCCACGCCTAGCCAGACATGCCTATTGTTTCATTTATTATTTTTAATTTTTTCTGAAGAAAAGAAATGCAGCAAGCTCACACTACAAAGGTTTGTCGGTTTTCTATGGGTTTTATCTTTGTTAGGTAGTGAAAATATTTTATTAGTTTAGTGAACGTTGATAATATGTATAGTGAACGTTTGTTTGGACAGTGAATATATTTTTATTTGTTTAAGCACATATTTTATTTATGCGAAGATGATTGGAATGAAGTCTAGCAATGACTGTTGTTTCTCCTGATATGAATGTTTAATTTAGGAATGAGGGTATGAATCCTAGCTATGATTGTTGTTTCTCTTTATTGTGTTGGTTAATGAACTTGTGAATGTGTGAACTTGGGTCACAGATTTTTCAATCCCATTTTTATTTACATTATTTAACTGGTTTGGTTTTTTTAATAGCATATTTTTTCATCTGACAGTTAACATGCAACAGGGAATAGCCGTAGTGAATAGTGAACGTGCTCTGAGACGGTAGTGAACACGTCACAGCGAACAGTGAACATACTTCTTAGATGACAGTGAACATCAAACATGTGAATACTCAATATTGTTTGGATATTTTGGATTTTGATTGAAGACATTTATTACACATTGAATATATTCTTGTACAATAAATTTTTTAATACATATATTCAAAATGTACATAATTATGTAATGAAACAGTGAATTGCTTCGTAAAAAAAATTAAAAATATAAATATTTCATATTTTTTGTAACAGTGAATAGTGAATATACAGAATATCTTTAAAAAATTACTTATTTTTAATGATAAAAAATATAAAATATGATATAGAAACAAAAAATTAAAATTCTATTTTTAATGACACTTCAAAAAATATAGTACAAAATCAAAATTTTCCATATCTAACACAATTAATGAGTGTAAGATAATTAATAAATCATAATAAATAAACTTAAAAGGGAAACAAAATGATTAGTCCAGAATCATTCACAATTTATTCACAACTTAAGTGTTCACGATTTTGAACCAATCATTTAGTTTCCATTTTAAGTTTGTTTATTAAGCTCTATTAATTATCTGAAACTTATTAAATATGACAGATATTAACAAGTGTAATTATGTAATATATTAAATGACTTAAATGTTTTTATATCAACATTTTCATTATTACAAAATAATTTTTTATATATTTCTGTTCATTTTTCAGATGCTCATATTTAAATAAAATATTCATGTTTACATATTTAGTGTCACATATTCACATTAAATCGGTGTTCACTTTTCACTTTCGTTTCCGTTTCAGGCATGTTCGCCACCGTTTCAGACATGTTCACTGCCGTTTCAGGCATGTTCACTGTTCACTGTCGCAAAAAATATAAACTCAATTTTAACAGAACATCGACTTCGAAAATCTGGCTAAAATAAGATCAATTATACTCATAAAATATCTATTATAAACAAAATAAGATTAAATATACTCACACAAAATATCTTTTGGCATACTCGACTATGCTGAGAGTGGTGAATTCGTAGAATCGTCCAGATCTGGTTGACTCCGAAGGGCAGCCATCAGCAACAACGGAATCCGGAGGACATCAATCAACAGCGAGAGACTCGAATCGATTTGATTCAGATCTGATTGTAGATGGGTTGAATCAGTAGTGACAGACTCGAATTGTCCAGATCTGGTGCGGGTGGTGGCGCGGCTTCAGTTACTCGAATCTTAAATACCAAGATCGGATCCAGATCTGATGGTAATAGGTGGCATCGAGGAGGAGACGAGTCGCATGTGTTTGAGTGGTCTGATGAGGTTGCCAAAGTTTTGAGGAAGGTGGGAGGTGTGGCTTTCTGTGTTTGAGTGGATGGAGAAGTTTTGGACCGATTAGAGGAGGAGACGAGTCGCATGTGTTCGCTGCTCCGTCTTCAGGTTCTTCGTGATAACAGTGTTGATCTGGGTGCGGCATCCTCAGCAACTAGATCTCGCGAATGTCGACTTCCTCAGCCTAGGTCGATTTGATTGTTGTCGACGTCCTCGCAACAATCAAAAGATGGTAATTAAAGATGGAAAGAGATATTTAAAAGATACAATGATCACATGATTTGCGGATTTAATTTGGTGGAGATTTTCATGAGATATACGCGTTACTAAAGTTAATTAAAATAAAACATAATTAATGAAGTAATATAATCAAAACACGGTCGTTTTGCGCAACAAATGATTGGTCCACATTTGTCCACAATTTATCCTCAACCGAAGTGTTCACAACTGATCCGAATTCTATATATATATATATATATATATAGAATGTGGATCAAATGAAAACCACTTTGGATTTGTAAACTGTGAACCTTCCTGGATCGTTGATCCATATTTCATCCAACAATTATGATTTTTTATAGATTTGTTATCTATTTTTTAAAAGATAATAAAATCCCTATTTTATGGGTGGTTGAATTCCCTTCCATAATTGACTCCTTTAAATAAGGAATTAAGCGTCTGATTTTTTCTGTTTCCCCTGTTAGATTTGTTGCAAGATTTTTCTTTTTGTTCTATTTTTAAGACTTAATTTCGTTATCATATATTTTCCCTTTTTATTTTAACGTACATCGTCAATATTTTACATGTTGGTGCACCAATTCAATCTTGGTGCACTGGTGCACAATTTAACATCAGTCCATGATTTGATTTTTGGTGCACAATTCAAATCTTCGATACACAAATTTACTGATAATTTATATATTGCATTAATGATGCACACACTTTCCACCACTAGGAAAATTAATAGATCTAGATGTGCACCATAAACTCAAAAATTGTGCACCAAACCATGGACTGATGTTAAATTGTGCATCAGTGCACCAACATGTAAAATATTGACGATGTACGTAAAAATAAAGGGGAAAAACCCAAAAGGGGCCCTGAACTATCACTGCTCACCCAATTGCGGTGAGAACTACCATGATTTCCAAAAAAGGTGCAATGAAAAAAAAATAGAATTGATTTTTTGAATTAAAATTTACCATTACAATACAAACCTAATTTTATTATAAGACTTAAATTTGTGTGCGAAAATTACGTCATTTGGTTATCAAAAGACGTCGTTTTCTTTATGTGCGCAAAATGGTATAATTTATTTTGATAACCAAACGATGTAATTTTTGCACACAAATTTAAGTCTTATAATAATATTAGGTTAGGAATGTAATGGTAAATTTTATTTTAGAAAATCACTTTATTTTTTTTTTCATCGCACCCTTTTTGGAAATTGTGGTAGTTCTAACCGCAATTGGGTAAGCGGTGGTAGTTCAGAGCCCCTTTTGGGTTTTACCCCTAAAATAAAAAGGAAAAATATATGATAACGAAATTAAGTCTTAAAAATAGAAGAAAGAGAAAAATCTTGCAAGAAATCTAACAAGGGAAAGAGAAAAAATCAGACGCTTAATTCTTTATTTTAAGGAGTCAATTATGGAAGGGAATCCAACCACTCATAAAATATAGATTTAATTTTCTTTAAGAAAACAGATAATAAATCTATAAAAAATCATAACCGTTGGATGAAATATGGATTAACGATCTAGGATGGTTCACAGTTTACAAATCCAAAGTGGTTTTCACCTGATCCGCCCCATATATATATATATATATATATATATATAGAGAGAGAGAGAGAGAGACGGCGGATCAGTTGTAAACACTTAAATTGTGGATAAATATGAACCAATCATTTTCGAACATTAAACGACCGTGTTTTGATTTTATTTATTATGTTTTATTTTAATTATGTTTTAGTAACATCCCATAATATTCTCTACCAAATTTGTTGAAGTAAATCTTCAATCATATTTTTTTTCTCTCTTTCTCCATTCAATCTTATTTTAACACATTCAAATTATTTATTCACCTCGTCAGATCCCATCTCTTCATCCCCCACCATCCACGCCAACAGGATGTGTCGTCTGCATCGCGACCAACACAATATTCAGTGCGGTTAGCACCATGTTCAACGGCGGCGATGGGGCGAGAAATGAGTGCATCCACTCGGTGGTGACGAAGCTTCTGGTTCCGTATATTCATTAATTCACAGTTAAGTCATCGACATATATATTAGAAGTGACACTGAACTGTAACAAATTTGTATCCACTATAAAAAATAGGGCGTGTGTGACACTCATCACAAAAAAAAAATCCATTTTTGGCATAGATGGATTCCAAGCTAACCGGATCAGAGATGAAACCAATCAAAATTTCGGTTTTCGGTTTATTTGTTGAACTGGAGATTTGGATTGGACAACGGCCAATCTAATTACTCGTATATACCATACTTACATATTAATATGCATTAATTTCCAAATATTGATGGACTTTATTGATAGTTCGCGTGGACAAATGTATATTATGGTGTAGGTTCAATTCCCTCTAGATGAATTTTGGCATTATTATAATTAATTAGTAATTAAATCCATAAATTTGCTAATTTAACATTAATTTACACTTAATAATTATTGAACCAATCTACATATAAATCGATTGGTTCAGTATGGTTCAACCAGTTCAATCAAGTTTAACCTGGATTAGAGTGCAATTCGGTGCCGTGTAGATAATCGAATCTGACCAACTACTTAAGTGGCGTTCATATTCGCTATGAGCCACAACACGGTATCAAAAAGACTCAAACTAGGACTTTGGAATTATTAGACAGTCTCAATACCATTATATCAACACTCTGTTGATTACCGAATCATTGTATAACTAATTAAATTGATCGGTCTAGTTCGATTTTAATAGCTATGAATCAAATACAAACATTTGGATTTTTGGATGGCAACTGTAATATTAGAAATGAAGCAAGCAAGCATGTGAGTAGGGAACAACCTTAATTGATGGTAACATGGGTTATGGTAATCCCCATGCATGGCTGTCCCTAATCATGGTACGGATGGTGATTTGCGAAGGTACATTTTTCCGTTCAAGGACAAAAATTTTGGTAGTTTCCGAGCATGTACAACCACATCGTGTAACCCCATGCATGGCTGTCCCTGACCTGACAATTTAGTTTATAATCAGAGGTTGAAGATGCTTAATCATATCAAATCCAATAATCCGCAATGCACATGGTTCACTGGATCACTTGCTTAGAATACAATTAATCTAAGTAACATAATTAAACATGGTTGGTTTAATTTTCTAAAGATCTCGCTAATTTTCGTAACA
>NQLW01000021.1:508273-542129 GCA_002312845.1 Kalanchoe fedtschenkoi
GCAGCATATGAATGCATGTCGCGCGGTGTTGAACTCCTACGTTGTAACTTGAATCACAGCGCGGTGGTGTTCTGTTCGGTGCATTTAACACCAGACTGACATCTGTGGTTTGGTGAAAGCAGAGTTGTTTAGAGTAGCAGAGTCGAGTGCGCATATGCACACACCACTCGATCACCCTCATCTTCTTTTTATCTCATTTCATTAGCAAGCAGGTCTCGTTAATGATACTGCCCCTATTCTCTTTTACTTGTAGTTTAAAATATCATGTATTAATTTTTTAACGTGAATAATTTAAAATATAAATATTATAATAAAAATATATTATCAAAGTAGAATTCGATACAAACATATTGAAATTTATCATCATAATGTTTATCATAAAATTTCATATACAAAATGACAAGTCAAACTCGAGCGACAAATAATAAAAAAGGGCGGAAGGAGTACTGATTATTGACCCCTTCGTGTGTGTGCATGGCAGCCAGATGGGGCTTGGCTTGACGCAATACCTAGGTTGACATGTGTCCTGTGCTACCGTACACGTATAAAGACATTACGTCGGTCACTGCTGCATGCATGCAAGCGCACGCGCCCACCATCTTTTCATCCATCAATTTCAAATGCTGTGGACTCTGTAGGCGGTTCTAGTATATTTCCGTCTATGTTATGCTGTCTGCGTGACTTACATGTTAGAATTGCAAGTTCCCAAAACAGGCAAATAAATAAACTAGGGTTTATTTGGACAGTGCAAGAAGCAAGAGTGGCCCCAACTGGCCTGGGACATATGTATCAAGGCGACACTGTATTATTGTCGGATCTACACTTAAAATTAATTGACAATGAGTGGGGGAGCCCAACTATATATAAGGATCACTTAAGAGTTTCCACTGGGTGATGTGAGATAATATCACTATGCTTAACACTCTCCCTCACTTGCGAGGATCTTTGTTAACCTCGACAAGTGGGACCTCGTGCGGACCTAGTTAACCGTCACGGGCATGTTCTAAAAGTGCGGCCAAAACCCGCTCTGATACCATGTAGAACAATATGCCCGTGACGGTTAAATAAGTCCGCACCTTGCCGAGGTTAACAAAGGTCCTCACAAGTGAGGGAGAGTGTTAAGCATAGTGATATTATCTCACATCACCCAGTGGAAACTCTTAAGTGATCCTTATATATAGTTGAGCTCCCCCACTCATTGCTAATTAATTTTGAGTGTAGATCCGACAAATTAACAAATACAGCATCAAGTTCGCCAATGCATGGATTGTGATTGTCCACTTTACACACCACCGAATCAAACCCAGTTGGCTTGCTGTTGCTTTTGTAGCTGAACTTGCAGCTTCGCCTGCTGCTCGCCTACCATTACTTGTCTTCCTGCTTCCATACTACTTTTGCATGCAGCTGCGCAACTATATTATGATTAGGGTTAGGGTTGGGCAATACACATATAGATATTGCTTGACCTGAAAACATCACGCCCACTCATATTGTTAATTAGATGCATGCATTTCGAATATCATGAACGAGAGACACCATGGGCCCTGAGAGATGGGAGTAGTACACTTGCCAGCTATATATGATATATCTACCTGCTAGCGTTTCATTATCGAATGATTCTCAATATGGAAAAGTACAGTTGCTAACCTAAAGCTTAGGAGTCATTGTGTTTTCTCGACATGGACCTATCAAATTTTGGGACCATGTCCACCATATGGTTTAATGAATCGTGATACGATTGTTAGCTGTTAAGATACTCAAACTAGATAAAAAGGCATATGTCGGAGTGGAGCAGAGAAAGTGCTAAGTGATGCGGGTTATTTATAACCTAATTGGGGATACTTTTATTGATCTATACCAGGTTTACTATATATAACCTAATTCGGGATATTTTCATCAATATGAAATAATTATCTGTCGCTTTTGATGGCGTAAGTAAATTGTCCAATCTCATTAAATCGATCTTATGTGATTTTTTTTAATACTATTTTTCAACCAATTTCTCAACAAATTGAAGCCATATATATTGAAAAATTTAAAATTTTCAAAACCATTCAATGTTTCTCAACAATATATGATCACTTTCAACTTTTCAAATTGAAAACGTACTAGTAGTTTGCTGTCGGCAGCATGCACTTTTGGAATGAACGAAGGTTGTTCATTTGGAAAATACGGCTAGCTAATTCAAAGTCTTTTTCTGCATGTCACCCCCTCCTTCCTTAGTGGTTAGTTTTGAATCCAATGCTTGAATTTTGCCCATGTGAAGTAGTGTGTTATTTCCACCTGTGTTTTTATAAGCCGGTATCCATCCATCAATACAGAGTTACAGACACACTTGCGCTAGGCCACTAGGTAAGTTGACACTCTAGCCGTCCGTTTCAGGGAACTCGAATCCTATCATTTTCCCACGCACACGCATATTCTCCAACTACAAAGCAACCACTCGACATACTTCAATTATATTCACCCCATCGATTCTTTTTGTTTGTACTTGGGTGGACATGGTCTACTATTATTGAGATCGATCTCTTACCTAACAATTTGATTTTTGTCCTGTTTCAAGTTGAAAAATTAATCAAACTTACAACTAATTAATGTTTTAACTAATCAAATTTAATACATTATAATTTTAATCTTTTAACATGACACCTCCGTATCCGTTATGAACGTGGTGAACTATATCTATTCAAAACTCACTATAGCACACGAGTCATTGGACACACTCCATATCTTGAATTAGGAGCTGCCACACTTGTTATGTTGTGCTAAGAAAAATTAAAGTGACTCAATTAATTTTAAAATTTTCTTAGTGTGTCATATAGGTATTCAAAGAGCCCACAATCCACGTGATATGCTGGGCCACAAAGATAGCAAAAGAGCTTTCTTCTTTTTGTTTTTGACAACTGATCTGATAAAAATAAAAATAAAAAATTTACTCACACATTACATTCGTAAAATTTAAACTCAGAGATCTCAAAGACACTCGGCCACCAACGACAAAGAGCATTCCTCACTTTTTGTTCTTCGTGGAGGTGTGGATTGAAGAGTGATTATTGGGTGAAAATGTTGTATCATGTAGATCAAGGTTCGGCTATTGCCGCACGTGGTAATTTGATAAATCATATATGACGTTAAAGAGTCATAAAAATTTATTATATCTTATCTGAATTTTTGACGTGTCAACTTACCATTTCATACTCTGTTCTAAAAGGCGGCCGCCTAGCCGCCCGTCTAATCTTTGGGCGTTTTAAAAACGCTTCGCCTAGTGCCTAATTATTTTATATATTTTATTTTTAAAATAAAATTAAATTTTATAGGTATAATTTTATAATTAATTATTAAATATATTATTAATATATATAACTCCGCCTAATCATCCGATTAATCCTTCCGCCTAATCCCCGCCTAACTGATTAGTCGCTAGGCCCCAAGCCAACCGCCTAGGACCGCCTAGCAACACTAATTTCATATCCACCCTCAACTGGAGAAAAGGAGGTAGCCGAGTTCATGAAATTAAAACTTTGCTTATTAGAAAAAAAAAAGAGAGCTCCCGATAGAAACATTAACTTCTTCAGTTACAACTAAATCAGCACGTGTTCTTAATTATCCCTAATTTAATCTACTCTCTCCATCCAAATCCTCGGACTTGACAAACGTCCCATGAAAACCGTACGGCACTCTGGCCGGCAGCTCCACCGTCGCCACCGTCTCCATCTCCACTGCGCTCACCACCCTCATCTCCGACCGCCCCGTCCCCTCATCATGCACCATCACCACCACATACCCATCATCCTCCTCCCCTGCGCCACCACCCGCCACGAAAAACGGCTCGCCTCCAAACCTCTTCTCCCCGTACAAATACTTCCTCACCTCCCCGCTCCCCAAATCCACCTTCGCGAACCCGCTCACCCTCGGCCACGGCTCCGCTATCGCCAGGTACGCGTAACGCGTCTTCCTCCCTAGAAAGCTCCTGTTCACCATCCCCGCCTCCAGGTTCAAATTCAAACCCTCCACAATCTCCGCCTTCCTCGACTCGCCCGTCTTCAGGTTGAGCCGTATCTCGGACAGCACGCTCTTCACGCCATGACCCGACCCGTTGAAAACCGAGTCGGGCGGGGTCATGCACGACCCAATCACCACCACCTCCCCGCTCTCCTCCTCCTCCCACGCGTTCCACAGATGGAAGCAGAACGTGTCAGCCGACTCCACCCACATCACCTCGTCCCCGCTCCTCGCGTCCTTCCGTAGGACCCCGAACCGCGACCTCTTCCTCTCGTCGTACACCACCGGCGACCCGCCCGTCGCCATTTCCTGCAGCTTGAACACGAGCTGGTGGTCGGGGATGATGACGTAGTTCTCCGTTATCGCGAAGTCGTGGATCATCGTCGGGCAGGGTAGCTCGATGTCCACGTCCGGAGACTTCACTCCCGCGGGTGAGAATTTGAAGTACTTCAGGTAAGGGCGGTTGACCACGTCGTAGCTCAGAGCGAAGAGCTCGTTTGTGACAGGGTCGAGCTTCGGGTGCGCGATCATGCTCTGGTTCAATTGGTTTTCGAAATTGAACCGGCCCACGGTTCTTAGATCTCCGGTTCGGGTTATTTCCACCTCGTACGGTAAGTCATCTTCGGACATTGCGAGCAGTTTACGGTTGAAGTAAATCAAACCAGCGTTCGCAACTCCCGTGCCTTTGCTCGGGTCCACCAATTGGAACAGGCCACGCGTCAGAAAGAGGAGGAGGCGGCAGATTCCCAGATGGCCGTGTAGTTCGCCAATCGCTTTCGGGAAAACCGGCCGGTTTAATTTGATTTCCTGGTCCAATTTGTTGGTTCGGGTGAACCGGCAAGCGTAGCTGGCTGAGCCGTTGTGGAATTTGACCGCGTGGAGCATGCCGTCGCCATCGAAGAGGTGGTGATTGCCGGAGGGTTTGAAGAATGGGTTGGCGCCGTTGCGGATGTAGACGCCGGAAATGCAGTCGGGGATGGAGCCGGAGATGGGGAGGTTGTGGGTGACGGGGTGTTCTGGAACCGGGGCGTAGTTGCCGGAGAGCTGGACAGTTGGGTCGGTGATTGTGGGGAGTGGGCGGTGGAGCTCGGCCGAGAGGAGAGCTGAATCGACTGCGTCCAGAACTTTGGCGGCGATACGCTGGAGAAAGTTCCAGTCTTGGGGGGTTTTGGTTCTGGGTTTGGGTGGTGTGATTGGTTGGGTGGCGGGGAGAGGGATTGTTTGGAGAGCCAAGTTAATGGCTTTGGGCTTGAGTTTCTTATTTGGTTTGAGGTTGGTGGGGCTAGATGTAAAGTTGGGAGCTTTGGAGGTTGATGGTGAGTTTGAAGAAAGAATCTGGCGGTGGGTGTGAACTCTTGTGTTCCATTTTGTGCAAGGAAATGCAGTAGAAGAAGAAGCAGCCATAGTTGTACTGACTGAAGTTCACTTCAGCTCAGTCTGCTGGAGAAGATGTAGTAAAAAGTTTGAATTTGGAGCAGGCAAGATTTGGGTTTGGAATTGATGTGCCGAGGATGTAATTGATTGAGTGGACTGAAAGAGTTGTATAAATAGAGTCCTGTGTTTTTTGTGGGTGTATGAGTATTAAATTACGAATGACACTGTATGAGTGCTTAAATGTCGGAATGTGTTCTACACTGAACGTGTAAGTGAAGGCCACGTGGCGAAATGGGTCTGTCATTGAGTGGTAAGAAGATGGTTTTGGTTCTATTTCTCATCATCAGTGGGAACTGGAAGGGCTTGTGTTGATTCTGTAGTGTGTGGGATACTTCATATTCTTGTGTTTCTTGGGCCAGCTCTGGTGATACCAACATACCCACAAGACAAGCGCACAATTGGTTTCGTGACTCCCAGAAAGACAATGACATGTTGGACAGTTGGAGGCTTGCAGTTGCAGCCAAAGCCTCAAGCCTGTGAAGTTTATTTTTGTTGTTGGATGAGATGTCTGTTTGTTTCTGTCATTTAAGGCTGGGACGCCTTTATTTTGATGCTGTGTTTTGGTGGAACAAGAAACTAGTTTTCCGCATATAATTGAACTCGGAGCAAGGATGTGGCTAACGAATGCAAGATCAAATGGGAGTTGAGCCAGGGAGGGAGGGAGATAGTTGATTTGGATTTTAAGGTTCATCATGTCCTCGGGACCAGGGCAATGCTCTAGGGGGGGTCCTGATGTCCTGCAGCAGATAAGATGCGAAAATTACAGACAAGGCAAATTGCAGCAGCCACTTGTAGCTCTTTAGATATTTCTCTTGGCACTGTGGTTCTGAAGCTCTCATTGAGCAACAGAACACTTAACTCCGACACTGCGATGGATAAGTTAGCGGACAAGAACCGGAGGAAAGGCACACTCCAGTTATGAGGATAATGAAATGCCAGTATGTGTCTGCCCTGTGGCTGGGGTAGACCTTCTTCAGAGACTACTTAAATGACCCAGCTGGAGGAGACAGGTTTAAGTTTGCATGTTACATTAAAAGCCAAAAGCAGACACCTGACAGTTTACCGCCCCCCCGGCCTGTCCCGGTGATCCACAATGCTTGGAGGATTTCATCATGTCATCAACCTCAGCATGGTTTAAGATAGAACCATTTAAGCTGGAGAACACAGACCTTAGTATTAGTCAAATGAATCTGATGCTAGGCAAGATATGTTCTACATTGGAGGCATGTCATCATCAGAATTCAAGTGTGAGATGTTGTGATGCGAGTCACAGTTGGTCTGTTTAGGAAGAATCAAATAGAAAAAAGTTGGGTTGGATTTGATAGAATGTGGGATTTGGTTTTCCTAACTATACCTGCCAAACCCTGGAGATGATCAACAACAAAGCACTTACCTAAGAGGAAGACCTCTGAGTCAACGGACCCTCCCCCACTTGGACTTGCTCTGGAAAAGTGCTTCAAAATCTATGCTTGAAAAATAAGGTAACCATGCCCTGTTGTGCCCTGTCTCATTGGTCCACATGTTCATCCTATCTCACGCTACTGTGCATCCTGATTTAGAAATGCTTCAAACATACAATTGCGCTCAATTTAGGATTCATGATCACAGTGTTGTTGGCTGGTGAAATTGATATGTTGTGATCTGTACAATATGTGATGATTTAGAGAGCTGTTTGTATGAACATGTTATGCTGTCTCATGGGCAAAATGAAAACACTTGTCCACGCTGTAGGATTGCAATCGATCTGGTGTTTCTAGGCGAGGTAATTGTATATCTGCGAGTTGCTCTTGTCTCGCTCCAGGTAGTCCCTGTCGATCAAGCTCTCGATTCGCTTCTTGATGTCCGATGGCTTTATAGGGAACTTGAGCTGTGAAACAAAAAACAGTCATCCCAGTTGGTAACTTGGAACTTTGCCACAGTTTGCAAGAGAATGCATGAGATAAAAATTCAAACGGGTCAAGTCAACCACCCCCTATAATGAGTCATTCTTAGGTGGACGATGTACACTAGGGGCGTAAATATGGGTCAAAAAGTTGAATTTGGGTTGAGTTTCTCAAAACCCAAATTTATTTATAATAGAATAATCCAACCCAAATTCAAAACACCCCAACCCAACCCAATTCAAAACTCTTAATTCGGGTTGAATTTGGGTCAACCCATTTATTTTTATTAATAAATAATTTTAAAATTAAAAAAATTAAAAAGGAATTAAATTTTTTTTGAAATTTTGAAATTTTTTTTTCTTTTTTTATTAAAATATTTTTTATTTTTTTTTCTTATATTTATTTTTATTTTTTATATATTTGTAATTCGGGTTGTATTTTACAATTTGGGTCCACCCGAATTCAAATTATACAACCCAAAGACCAACCCAACCCAAAAATTACAACCCAAAACCCAACCCAAATAAAATAACTTAACCCGAATTCACTTTAATTGGGTTAATTTGGGTGGTTTTGGGTCAACCCAAAACCCTTACACCCCTAATGTCCACCACGTGACGGTGGACACGGTTCACCTAATTCTGACTCCTCACTTAATAGGTTAGATAGAATTTAATTACCTGCTGGTAAAGCTCAGTTATCAGTAGCGTGTGACTCAGAACTTTCCTAGTCTTCATTATCCGGACAATTGCTGCGTCAATCTGCAACAAGCCACAAGCCAATATATTAATCCCGCTTGAAGAGGCGCAAACTACCCACACACATGGATTAAGAGTTTACGAAAAAGGACCTGATGTTGACGGTCTTGATACACTCTTTCTGTTGTACTAGCGTTTTCCTCAACTGTTTCCTTCATTTGGATTGCATTAACCTGTAAAGAAACAAGTCAGGAAGCAATCAGTCATGATTCTGCAGGCGGAAATTAGGGCACACGAGTTATGAGATCAGATCAACTTTAAAAAAAGAACTGATTATATGACACTGGTAATTTTTCTCATGAAATGTACTAGTGGATAAGAATGATGATACCTTAATACGATAGAGGGGGGCCGTTAAACTTTCATTGAACAAAAACACATCATCATCACCAACATCTTTCCCTTTGGGCTCCTGTAAAATAATAAGTGTCCTTGGTGGTGGCAATAATCATTGGCTCAAAACACATTGCCAAAATTTTAACGTTGAAATTTATGCTTCAATCTGCCCGCAGATAAATGGCCTGCTCCAGGGTTACCTACCTTTAGAAGCACGCGAACTTTTCCACAGGCAAGGGATTGTAAAGTTCTTCGCAATTCCTTGTCCTCAATCCCAGTGGAATCCTTTATATCTTGAAAACTAAGCTTGTCCGCATCATTAAACAGCATAAGAACGACAGCCTAAATAGACAAAACACTGACTTCAGTCCTTGCTCAATGCACCACTACTTCTAAAACCAAACAATAAAGAAAATATAAATTGCTAGCAGAGGCAACGATACCAACCTGAAATAGAGACACTGCCAGCTCCTTTTTACCTTTAGGAAAATCTGCCTTGAGTACACAGTGACCGAGAGAATTCTGCCACATTAAACGCCTGCCATTGTACTTACTCAGGTAAAACTCTTTAAAAATGTCCTGTTGCATAAACGCAAGAGATATATGAGGAGAGACATATCTTTGAGCATGGAAGACAACCGCTATATGCATGATGACAATCTCAATCATATACAAAACCTGATATATAGTCAGTTCATGGGGAAGCTTTACATCCATTGGTGGATATGTTGGCCAATACCTGCATCAGAAGGAATAAAACATGTCAAAAGCCGGTGAGCAAAAAGAATGTTAAAGCAAAATACTAGGTGACAGAATATTACCCTGTTGTTAGGACATGAACACTCATTTCAATACCCACAGGCAATTTCGTTCTGGCTTGAGATGATTGTTTGAATGATTCATTTATCTCTTTCGATAATTCAATATCCTACACAACGCAGATTAAGACGACATAACCAAATGTACAAAAAACCACAAGTATTAATCATACAGCAAGAAGGGCAACTTGCACAAAGTAATTTAGTGAAGGCCATTTAGAGGCAACATAGTTTTTAGGCAGTTCCTATTAACAACTATTCACAATTATTTGTGTATTTCTGTGTGGCAAATTAGGGAGTGTCTTAAATGTCGAAGTTGAATGACAACAGGCAGGGCACCATGGCCAATTTTGTGAACTTTTTATAAAGGAAGTCAGAAATTTGACAGTTTATTATCTCAACAAATCCACTATCCAAAAACCATATCCCAGCTCGAAGCATTAAGCAGCATGCCATTTTAGTAAGATAATCAGCTACTATTGAGTTATGAACCTAAGGACCACGAACACCACTTAGCCTACCCCTCGCTGATTCGATAAGTGACTATCAATCAGATACTAGATTTAACGATTAACATAAAAGTCACATTATAGAAACTGAACCTTGAACATTCCTTCAAGTTTATTGGTAAATTGGCTACCACATTCTGTCTTCAGCTGTGAAAAAGAAAGGATTTGTTAAATTAGGGCACACAATAACACCGCAGAGAATAAACTCATAGATTAGACATAAGTGCTTATTACTTTGGATATCATGGATTTCTCAGCATCAATGGAGGCACTCTTTCCAAGTAGAAGCCTCTTTGCAAGATCCTTCTTGTAAAATGCTTCAAACACATCTTTGCCCTTTTCAAGAAGAAAACACATTAGTCGTTGAATAGAAGCAAACGAAAAGTAAATAAAAAGAGTCAAAATATTTTTCATCCAATACTTTTTAAAGAGAAGTTATACATCATACGATATTCACAGTTGCAGTTACATAAGGCCACGTTTTGTTGCCAGTATGGGATAGGTGTATAACCAGTAATAAGATTATTACTCCCACCTAGTTTGAGGGGGATATTAGTCCGGATTTTAAAGAGAAAAATTAATACTCAGATTATTAATACTTATCCTAATGGTGAACCAAACATATTAGGTTGATATTAATTATCCTGCCCATTACTAATACTTGCTACCAAACATACGCTAAAGGCATGAATCGCCAATAGAAAATGTATTCAAAATAACCAAATCAGCAAAAAAAAATCACCTGAATGAACCTGAACAAGACAAGAACTCTGTCCAGTATACCCTCAAGCTCCTCTTCTGATATACCCTTGTTTCCTGCTCGAAGCTTTTCATCAACAAACTTTGCTATTAATTCAGCAGGTCGGTTCTGGCAAAAGAAACAAATAGTAAGTATCAAGACCCCTGGGATTCTGTTAATGGATCATTTAGTGAATAAAACAAAATAAACAATCAACTTTCCAACCAATAATTTCAATATAAAATACACATAAAACTTACTTGTCTAGTATTGATAAGATGCTCAAATGAGTCTTTGATGGTATTTCCAAAAGCCTCATTTTTGCAAAAGCTTTCCTCCCAAATTGTATCAAGAGAAGCTTTGAACTGTAAAAGAAAGTTCACCATATCCTTGTCCTTCTCCTCATCCTTAACAATGGTTTGACCAGTCTTCTTTATGTAATTGCTGATTGCAATCCTTATAGTTTCAAGGGAATCCACCCGAGAAAAAAGTGTGTACATCGTACGCAGATCATCAATACGCTTAGCATCCATAAGCAACGTAAACCCCTTAGGTAAAGTAAAAACACCATCATGTTACCATTTATTATGCGCTGGATTGAATGAGGACTGGAGGACACAGGCATATTGTCAATGATACACAAATCATAGAACACAAAAACAAAATAAAAAATCTCACCTTATCAAGAATTGCAGGTATATGACGTTCAAGAAGCTGTTTTTCTACTATCGTTACCAGTGGTGTTTTGGTACTCGCGTCAAGGTACAGTAAGCATCTTTCCTGTTCCTCACTTAACCTGGTCTACTTCAAGTAATGTAAATCATTAACCAATCGTGCGATCGGCTTAAAAGCGTATGTGGCTAGATGAATCCATAAGATTATGTCACATAAGAAAATAAAAATTAGATAGCAGAATTACGTTAAAAAGAGCACGCACCTCCACGTGTTTCAAATAATCTGGAACATCTGATAGCTGCATGTATTTCAGGCCTTCAGATGCATAGAATTCAGAAGAACACTCAAGAAACACCTTTTCAAAGCTTTCTGAGTAGATGCTTAGTGCTGTAAACATTTTCAAAAGATGACTAAGAAGCGACTTGTCCACTGCCTCACCTAACCTGAGATTTCAGTTCAAGCGATCAAAATTAATACACGGGAAACGTTTAATTGAGAAACATGTGGAGGAGCAGTGTGAAACTAAAAGTTATCAAGAAAGGTTTTTTCTTCTTCCATCTACTATAACTGTTGGAACCCTCTCCAGTACAAATGGAACAAACAGGCTGTAGATATTCTAGTTTGAGAAAGCTAAGCTTCAGAGAGATGAGAACACTGGTAGCAAATAAACCTATCTACGACCTGAGTTTCCATATTACTGTGCTCATCCAAACAAGCATGAAAAGGCTTTGATCACTAATATGACAAAGATTTATGCAACTCTACCAACGGCCTCACCTTTCCTCTTCAATGAGTCTCAAAAGACCAGTCACTGTTTTGTGCTCGACTTCTTGAGATATAGAAAGATGTTTCCGGAAGATAAACAACCCCATGTCCCACAGTGACCGAATATTGGTCGTTTGCTTCACATAAGTTCTATCAAGATATAACGCTATACTCCGAATCAATAGCATTTGCTCACAGAAGTCTTGCCAACACTTCTCAACGAGTGATAAGAACACCACAGTATCTGTGCTCTGGCCTACCAAACCTTGTATAGCAGCAGATATATGGGCTTCACACTCATTTTTGATACCCTGATAAAGCTTTGCTCCCATTTTATGAGTACATAGATCAGCAACATCCTACGTAAATTCAATATCATTACATATGAAAATACAGCTATAAGAACACAAGTAGTTCAATTAAATCAAATTAGATTGCAGGAGCAATCTCACCTGGTATAGCTTCTCTAAGTCACAAGGATTTGGTTGCTTTAAGAATATACCAGTAATTGCTGACTTCAACCTCATCCACGTATCCTCTTCAAAATTTGGCGGCACCTTGGGCTTCCCTGATAAATTCAAAACAAACGAGTCCATCATACAAACCTCATTTATAAGCAACATCTCATGAATACTAAGACATTCCAAAGCTCTATTGAAAATACACTAGTCCACCAATTTTAAATCTCAAACTAACGCAAAATAACCTTAATTTAGAATCAAACCATCCATTTCCACACCCAAGCCTGAATTCAGATTCAGGAACATCACCACCGATTTGAAAAAGTAAGTTAAACTTATATCACTGAAACTGAAACAAACCCTGAATAACCTCAATTCAGAATAACATCAAATTGTACACCCAAGCTTGAATTCAGCTACAGAAACATCATTACGTATTTAAAAAAAAACTTTTAGATCACTGAAACTCAAGCAAACCCTACATAACCTCACCTCAGAATCAAACAATCAAATTCTATACCCAGGCTTTGAATTCAGCTTCAACAACATGATTGCCTAACTAAAATTCAACTTAGAATCAAACGTCGAAGCTCAAACTAACCCGAAATTATCTCAATTCAAAAACTTAACAAGGCATCAAGCTCAGCCTTGAAAATTCAACAATTAGGAAACCGAAAAAATCGAGCACCTGGCCGCATCTTGATCACCAACGGTTTCTTCTCCGGCTGCGGCGGAGTCATCTTCCTCCTAGCCAAATTGGCAGTCATGGGCGGCCCGCGTCCAGCCGAAATGGTCCCACTGTACACCTCCGCAGCATCCGATTTAGGGCCCGGTTCAGCAACGGAAGTGACGGGAGACGACTCAGTCGGGTCGTCTCCAAGGCGGGAGTGCTTGGAGTCGAGGGGGGATGACATTGGATGGTGGGATTTGGAGCGCTTGGCTGCTGGCGAGGAGGAGTTGTTATTATTAGGTCCGTTAGTGGTGGACTGGAAAGAAGAAGAAGATGATGGGCGTTTGGACGAGTGAGAAGACATCAACGTGGTGGCGGTGGCCGGTCGGACGTGATCAGGCGGAGCTGCTGCTGATGCTGCGCATTGCGTGAATCGAAGAGGAAGAAGAAGCTTGGCGAAGCCAGTGAACGAACGGAGTGGAGAGAGAAAGTGCGCTTCGCTTCGGCTTCTGGCGAGGACCAACTTGGACTGGGCCGACTCTATTGGGCTTTTATTGGGTATATTTTATTGGGCTTTTTGATGTATAACAGCCAGCCCATTTGGAAGAAGGCGGTTGCTTTATGTGTATCTTATATATTTCTGGAACTTCAAAATTTTCAGCAGATCCCACCCAAATCCAACCCGATCGCTTACGTTGGCTTCGAATTTCTCTGTGATCCGATCGGAGCGATGACGCTTCCGTCGGCGTTCCGTGAATGTCTTCAGCTCATGGAGGAGACCAGGCGTCAACGTCTCCATCTGCTTCAGGTGTAGTTTTTTTGTACTATTTTCAGTTGCCATTCTGGTTGATTTTGACCTAAGAAATGGGATATAAAGAGGATTTTAGGAAGAATTTATTTTTTAAATTTCGTGGACCTAACAGGAGGAGAAGGAGATGCAAGAGAGGAAGACGGTTGAGTTGGCGTCGAAGGTGGAGGGACTGAGGTTAATGGAGCGGCGGTGCATGGTTCTGCAGCAGAATATTGCGTCGCGGAAGTGTAAGATTTTGTATCTCAAATCTGAAATTGGAAAGATTGATGAGAGGTATGAGGAAATTGTGACGGAACTCAGGTGCGATTTCGTTTGTTTTGTTCTGAAATTTGTTGTTTTTGGCGTGGATGTAGCTGAGTCACTGTGATGTGATTTCTAGGGTTTTGATGGATGAGGTGAGTAGGCTGGAGCAGGTGGAGAAGGAGAAGGATCGTTTTTATGATATGAAGAAGTTGGAAATGAATGAGTTTATTAAAAGTGCAGAGAAGTTTGAAGTTGATTGTAGAAAATCTATAGATGCTTTGAGTGAAGGCATTTGTCAGGTACATGACAGGTTGGATTTTGTTTTTCATTTTCTTGGAATCTGAATTTGTTGTATGATTATATCGAATAGGCCGCTTTAGAGACATAAACTTAGCAAGGATTTGCATTCTTCATGACTCAACAACTGAATGTTAAGAATTGTATAGTTTTTTTTTTTTTTACGTTCATTAACTTTTCAAGACTCAAGATGTAGCTGGTGGACTGTAGTTGTCAGAATGTATTGGAGGTAACTACACGCTATTAGATGACTGGCAATGTGTGTGGTCTCAAAGATAATTGAACTGAATTTATAATGAGAAGAGCTAGCTCCGCCCTCAAGTTTTTAGGAGTTCTGTTTTTCGTTTAATACATATTTTACGCTATTGAGGATGGTAATAGATGTGTGCCCCTGCGTTTGTTGTTTGATGCTCACAGCTGAAGGCAAAAATTGCGACATTTCAAGGGAATAATGGATATACATATAATTCAGATATAGCTGAAGCAGAGATCAGAAAGGCAGAGCTGTTATGTTTGAAGCAGAATCTGGATAAAACCTTGGCTTCTAATCACCGTATAAGAGCTCAATTGCAAAAACAGCTTCAGAGCATATTGACAACACAAAGTCAAAACGGAAGAATGATATCCCCTTATACTGAGAACAGATAAGATAGCTACAGTACATGGAGTTATCAAGTTGGATTCGTCTATTCCTTAGAAGTGCTTGAGGAAATTCTTCTTGGGCTGATGATAGTGCTTTGAGATCACATATTCGTTTATTCTTGGGTATCAGTGGCAATGGTCCATACAGCGCTCATGGATAATTTTTGCAAGTTACATGTCTGACTTATCTGGGTAATCTTACTCCAACCATGCCTTTGCATGGTATATTAAAATAGAGAGAAGATGAAAGTATAAATCAGATACTTATTTTTTTTGGCAACTTTTTTCAGGTTAATGAAGAATTGAACTGAGAGAATTTTTACGGCTTTGATATTCTGTTATGAAGAGTAATAAGTTCTTTAAAGTAACTCAGTTCCGAAGCAGAGCAGGTAATACCATCTCTATTTTGGTTAATTACTCGATTTTGTTCTGGCTTCTATGGTTGGATAGCGCGCACATAGTCAGCACCCATGCCTGTATTCGTTTTCCTGGATAGTTGAGGCTACACATGACTTGTCTATGGTTTAACAGCCGGTTTGATTCTTGGAACATTTGTGGGATGGAAACAAAATTTTGATTTGTCATGGAAAATTATAAGTATGTAATGCAAATTTCCCTTTCAATTTTCACAGAAAAAAAAAAAAAAACTTTTTTCCCATCCATTTGCCATTTCACTTTTTTCTCCACCAGATTTTCCAAGATCCATACAAGCCGTTAGTGTAACTTTTATTAGAAAGCATATATCCTTATATAATTTTGCACTTACATAATGTTTTTTTCCGATCAAGTCATTACAAAAGAATCTCTAGTTTGCTCTTTGAGAGCAAACTATGAGACAGATGGCAATTTCTTGTTGAACTTCTTTTTCATATTGCGGCCAATTCAGTCAAAGTAGAAGAGATCAAGGTTTGGCATTCTTATGTAAAGAATTCTAGAAGTCCTTTATGATAGGCATCTTAACTAAACGTCACCCTGAAATGGGACCAGATGGAGCATGTGTCTCAGTTCCCATGGTTTATTTATATTTCAAACATTATGATGATTGTCAGAGAACTAATCATTTTAAATTGAATTACTTTCTGCTGCAAAGAACCAGAAAAGAAAATCTATAACATAATCGAAAGTGGAAGGCATCAACATTTAATGAATTCTAGGTGTCTGTGACTCTGGATGTACCATTACAATGAAATCTTACTTTTTGATTTTCTTATAGGTCCTCATGTTTTAGTTATCACTGGCTACCTTGAAAAAGAAACGTGATGGGGCCAAAATGGATCATTGTTCATAGATTTGCTGAAACTTGCTCTAACATCCCTTAAATTGTCAAATTTTGACTGGTATCAGGATGCTAAGGCATAATAGATTAAACATATATCGCTTGATGTTTGGTAACCAACTCATTGTACTGTTTCATTTTCAATAGGCCAAATAATCCAAGATTTTTAATCAGCAATTAAGATCACACTTTTTTCCATTACCACCTTGTCCCTATATGGTGTATGGCAAGGGAGAGCATTGTTCGGTGAAAATCGATTCACCGAACCGATATAGTTTAACCGAATTAATTCGGTTCGGTTAATTTGGTTAAAAACCAAAAAAAATTTGGTTAATTTGGTTCGGTTAATGGAAGAGAAATTTTTGAGTTCGGTTAACCGAATTAACCAAAAAATAAATTTATTAAATAAAAATAATTTTTTTACATATAAATATAATGATTTATAATATATATTTATTTTGTTCGGTTATTGGATGTTTAACCGATAACCGAATTATCGGTTAACCATATATTTCGGTTCGGTTATCGGTCGAGACTTTTAGAATTCGGTTAATTCGGTTCGGTTAACCGAACAACAATTCAGTTCGGTTAACCGACCGATGCTCTACCCTAGGTGTACCTGCAATGAAAATGTGAAACAAGGCTGAGATAAGTTCTTATTTATTAAAAATTATAAGCAACACAGCATGTATTTGTGGAGAACTTGTGTCATAGTATCTGTGATGATGATGATCCTAATAGAACTGTTGAACCGAAATAGATGAATAATGATGTAATATTTGACACAAAATTCACTATGCTGAGGTTCATATAGGCTACTGGCTTTCTATCTACGTCAACTTGACTTCACAACCTATTTTTAGCGATGACAATGACTCTAAGGCTGTGTTTGGTTTAGGGAAAATTTAGTGAAAAGAAAAATGTGAAGGAAAATTGGTAAAATTCAATGTTTGGTTTAGATGGAAAATATGAGGAAAAGAAAATTATGTGGAAAGTTAGAAGGAAAGTTAATGTAAATTAAAAGGAGTTTTGAAACTTTCCTTCAAATTTTCCATTCTAAACCAAATAAAGAAAAATAAAATGGAATCCATAATGAATTTCACTTTCTATCAAATTTTCTTTTCCCTACAATTTTCCCTAAACCAAACACAGCCTAAATGTATTGCAAATACTTGTATCTCGGTTAAGGAGTAATGTAGATCGACATCACTGCAGTGCTGCCGTAGTTGTCTTCTCGAAGATCTGAAGTCTGTTGTCAGCCAGCTTCGACTTAAATACAGACATTTTGTATTCAGACCATGTAAATTCCTTGTACAAACTTTCTTCTCCATCATCCATTAGAGAACATATAGGTGCAATCTTTTCAGTCAATGGCGGCCCTGCAAAGTATATCATTGACAGTCTTGAATCCCTTCCGTCTGCCAAAACCCGATGCTTAACACTCTTAAATCTTCCATTTGTTAGAACCTAGGAAAACCCAAAATAATAGTAAGTAACAATTGATGATTATATAGTGATGGAAGAATAAAAAAATGTAAGAAATCCCTTTCATTGATTTCATGGACCACCTACGCACAAGGTTTCTTAATTTCTTTTGCATTCAAGTTATAAAATACAATTAGTAGTTTGATAAAGAAGCTTTCAGTTGATGTGAAAAGTAGATTCAAGGGTTTCTGTAAGACTTCTCGTTGCGAAGGGAACGGGGATGGCTGTGAAAGACATAGTTGAGAAAAGTTTTGGAACAACTTTATCTTTTAAACCTTTCAGGTAATTGCATCAGACAACCCTCAAAATATGAACTTCTAGCTAATGAAATCTTTAGATCTTTTTTACTTCTCCCCGTTCACAATACCTGCAAGGTGTCTCCAACATTGATAAAGAATGAGTTGCTATCAGACGGGACTGATATCCAATTTCCATCTTTTCCGGAGATCTGAAGTCCTGATGTGTTGTTAGATCTTAAAACCGATATTATTTGTGGGTCTGTATGCTCTCCAAACCCTATCATATTCTGACCACACTGGGCTTTGAGGAGGTTTGGGCATGTTGGATAGTGGTTTATCCTGAAAAATGAATCATTCTTCTCATTTTGCAACATTTTGCTTTGCACATCCTTTGATTCAAGTTCCAATCCTTCTGCCATCCGTTCCAATATGTTGCATGCCAGCGTCTTAACTTCCTTTATATAAGCATCCAAAAGTTTCCTGCCAAGTCGTGTATGAATTTGAACATATCAATGAAAGAAGATTGATTTAATATAGAGGAAGGCGAAAACATATTAACATTTGAAAAGAGCTTTGACATCATACCTGAAACTGACAGGTAAAGAAGCAGTGAATCTTCCTGAAACATACTGTTGGCTGGCTGAAAATAGCAAGTACTCAATCCACCCAACATCCCCGTTTGGGCCTATTCTCTTACTGCCATAGCCGAAAGGGTGTCCGTGTCCAGCTTTCTCTTTTTCAGTCTGTGAGAGGTTAAAAAACCTCATAGCTTCTTGTTCCAACTTTTCAATGAGCTTTGTTGGAATACCATGGTTTATCACTTTGAAGAATCCATACTCTTTGCAGGCCTGAAATAGAAGAGCCTTCTGTGTTGCTCTTGATAAGTCTATGACAGGAATTCCAACCTTGAAATTGTTGATTGGGTTGCCTGTTTCTGAGAGAGAATCATCTAATACTGATTGAGATGATACAACCATGGTGATTTTCCTGGTAAGACAGAGAATGTGTAGTTTATGAAAGGTTAAGAGTTTTTGTCTACAAATAGATGAAGTAATTTGAGTGCCTGCCGCCATTTATAGGAAAAAAATCAGTGCTCAATGATTTAATAGAGTTTTCGCTCGAGAAATGATGAAACTTGCAGACCACGTTTTATTACTCAAAATGAATGAAAATGCAACTATATGGTGAATTTTTTTTATTTTTCATGCACCACTTTATTAGAGAGCGAAGCGCTGGAAAAGGGATGCGCCAGGCGCTACACAGAAACGCCCGAATTACAAGCTACGTTCTGCCGATTCATGAGGAGGGCTATAAAAATTTCTTGAGGAAGGCTCATGGAGGAGAACCAGATACCGTCTGAGGCTTTCTTTGCTTATTAATATATTGATTGACTTCTACAAAGGCCTTTCAAATATATTATTTATGTTCCAACTTTTCCCAACAACTTATTTTTTAATTAAATAAATCTATAACAGATTCAGTGGCGGATCCTAGGTGAACAGCGGGACAGCTGTCCACCCAAATTCCCACCAAACGTTCATATTTTAGTGTAAAAATAATATATTTTTAATTTTTGTACCCTCCAATTAAGTTTAAAAATATGATATTTCTTATTTTTGTACCCCCAATCAGCTTAAAAAAAATTTTATACCCTCAATTAAACTTAAAAATATTATATTTTTTATTTTTATACCTCATTCAATTTAAAAAAAAAAATTTTGTACCCCTAAATTAAAATTTCTGGCTCCGCCACTGAACAGATCTAGCTATACATCTGAATAAGTGTTGGGTAAACCAGATGGGGATGCAACTATGTCAGGAAAAGGTTAAGTAAAGATGCGTATGAAGTAGTACATAGCCTGTAGCAGACAGCTAGACAGAAATTAATTAAATGGAAATATTAAGCACGTCATTTTTCTTGATTTTTTGTTTATTTTAAGGGATATGAAATGCAGCGAACATCCATGGAGAGGGCTATATACATGCAGTGCACAAAATTTCATGCATTATGCATAACAGCATTGCAGGATGCCGCATGGTATGCACAGGGTATGACTATGCCCATCCTATCTCAAGTTTCCAGCCTATATTTTATCCTTGGACCACTCCTTCAGTTCAATAATGAATGAAGCAGGTGCGTTGTTTTCCAAAATAATGTATGGGGTGCATGTAGAAGAGGCAGTTCTTTATTCGTTTAAAGTGCTTTTTACAGGTGCAAATATCTGGCTATGCTCTGGTTCACACGATACTTTCAAATAGAATGCTTGAAGTGTTTCTTTCTTGACCACATGACTTCAGCACCGATTTCTCACAATAATTGTACTGAGTGCTCCATTATAGCAGGGACAATCACTATATTATAAGGGTATTCTGATGGATTGGGTACCATATACTTCAGTTCGATTTGAAGTCTAGCTCGAATAATGAAGGACTGAAGGTAAGAGCTTAATTTAGGCTATGACGATCCAAGTTCCCATTTGCAATGCCATCATGTTCTATTGTAAGGCCCCTGTATATGAAGTTAAATCTCCTCCGATGCGAATTATTCAACCGGAAGCATATACAGTTTCAATCACATTGTTATCAAATTGAGTCCAACAGCCAAAATAATCTTGACTGCCACTTATTGAAAGCGCCAAGTGATTTTGTGCCTGGTGACAAGTGGAAGACTAGGGTGTTCCCCCAGTCTTAGGGAATTTTAAACGATAGGATGTGATGATAAGGAAGATCCTGAGAGCCTTATAAGGTGCTTGCCATATCTAATATTCTTGTGGATGCAGAGTAGTATCCTTTATGAAGATCAACTTTCATATGATATTTGTTCATGGTTGGTAGTTTCTTTATGTTTATCAACATGGCTGAATAGGGACCCATTATCTGCTCAAAGAAGGTAGGTACCGATTGAATGCTGTGCATTCAGATTGAGATGAGACTTATGAAGCACGCGATATTTTCTTCTACTTTACAGATCCCCAAACCTTAAGATAGGATAAGATGATATGTGCGTGTGACCAGCTTCGCAGCTGATAAACATTGTCATGTCATTTTGAAAGCATGTATATAAAGCTGGTCCAGTACTTCTGCCGACTCCAACTTATGGATGACTTCTTTCTTCATTTTATTGGTGATTTTTGAATGATTTGCCGGCGGACTTTCTGTATGAGGACCATATTTGAGTACTTTAAACTGGATAAGTATCATAAAACACTGTCGTGCCCTGGGCTTAAGGATACTTTTGGAGCAGCAGTTGCTTTGCTGTGTGTTGGGCTTGAAACCATCCAGTCATCCACCTCGCTTGCATTAGGCCCGAAATTAGTTGATTGTCCGTAGACAAAGTCACGTGTGATCTGCCTTCTACATGAACTCATCCTGTGAACTAGTCATTCATTTGGATATGCCAAAATAACCATTACTCATCACTACTGGTAGTAATTTCATCAAGTTCTGCATGTTCTTTCTATTAAATACTCTACTTTTTGAAAGCTTCAAACTTGCATTTTGATGATATATGAGAATGCATAAGTCATGCTTAATTGCTTAGCTTGACGACTTCTTATTGGTTGACACTGGGTTTCAGGTGTCATATGAAAGCTTCACTGACGTTAAGAGCTAGTTAAGGACGGCAAGAGCTTCGTTCTGCATCACCATGCTGCTAAGAAGCTCAATGACTGTTATCTAAGGTCTCTTCCTTCATTCCTTGAGTCCTGCAACGGTGCGGATTGTAGAACTGTCTTGGTGAGTGGCTTGATGATGTGCAATTGAATCTCACTACAGCTCGCTGACCCATTTATCTGAAACAAGTCTCTTGACTCTTGAGTCTTGATGAGACTCTGTTGACATCTTTCAACTTTTGACATGTTCTTTATGCAACAGATTTACTTATTCTATGTGCAAATATTCAGCTCAACATGTCTGCTCATTTATGTTCTCTTGCTGCTTAGAAATATATTTACTTTGGCCCTCCGTTAAGTTTGTCACTGGCTGATATCAATGTCGGGTCAATCTTTTTTGCTCTTGGTTGTTGATCTCTCCACCCACTGTAGCTTTCATTTTTTCATGAATCATTGATCTTCCAGCTGGTTCTTGATGCTTTGGCATTCTGTGAGGTTTTTGGATTGCATCATTTGGTCTGGGTCCCAACTGGGGTGTTTATAATAACATGGCCATTCCTTGAGGTTCTCCGAAGTCTGATATTTGCAGTCCTTGAACAAATGGTTTCAGTCATTTCCAGGTTGCAAATTTTCTTCTAAATCATTTGAGAATCTTGTATGTGGTTACTTTCTTGATTTACTGATACCAGGGCCGGCCCTATAGTATGTCCCATTTGGGCGACGGCCCAGGACCCATAAATACTTGGAGGCCCTGACTTGTTATGAAAATATATATTGTTGTGTAGTTTTACTAATAAGTTAGTTAGCCCAGTGAATTTAAACCAGTTACCTTTATAGAAGGTCTCTAGTACTATCTGTTTGTTTGGTATTTTTCTAATGATTGGGATCCAGTGTTCATGATTCAAACATCAAACTAATGTAATTTTCTTTTTGAACAAATTGTAGGCATGTTGACTTCAAAGGCACAAAAATAATCCTCGCAGGTCCCGAGATGTTCTTAAAGTTCCCCAATACACGGTAACATCTAATTGTCATATCCAACCATCATCTCCTCCAATCACCAAAGACGGCCTTGTCACTGCCTGCCTTTTGCTCTGTACATAAGAAAATGGGGAAAGAGATTTAAGTGATTCTTTACTTAGTAATAAACTAAAACCAAATGGATTCAATTATTAAAGTAATAAGTAATTGCAGCCTATTTAGGGGAATAAAAGTAAAGATGTCTGTCAACCTGTTTGCTAGAATCATGGATAAAAGCCTCCTCACTCTCTTCCTTTTTCTCACTCTCACTTTCACTTAAACCCCTAATTTCTTACAGAAATTTCAACTTTCCACAAGAAACAGTTCTTCAAAGAGGATGGCCAAGAACTCCACCAGTAGCAGCAAAGGCATCTTCCTGGTGTTGTTCATTGTTTACCTAGCTTCGGTATCTGCAGATGATGGTATGCTTTAAAACTCCTCATATTGCATCTTCCATCTGCTGTTAAACCATTGTAGCCTAGTGATTTAATTCATGTTCGGCTGATAGATTAACATGTCGTGGTGAAATGTTTGAGATCTGGTGAGCATTTGCAACCCAGGAGGAGCTATTTCTGTTCCCAGTATTGTAGTGTCCACCAGCTTACGATAATTTTGTCATAGATGGATTTTGAGATGGTGAAGCTCAGCCAGTTCCTATTTCTTCACTGTAGTTTGAGCCAGGCCCGATGCTGTCTTAATCCTGTATTGCTTACTAGTGGTGATGTGTTAGCTTAAACTGCCTCACAGGATACATATCCCACTCTACACTCCCATCTGATCCCTGAAGCAGCCATTATGATGTTGTTTATTATGCTGATTGAGTTGCTCAGCTACCCTGTTCTGGGTTTGCTAAATCCCACCCATATGTTGATTTCCGCACTCAAATTAAGGTCCCATAGTGGACTGTGGGAATACAGTTGTTTTTTGGTCTTCTTGAATTCCTCCTTCTTTGTCCCCATCTTATTGAATTTTGAGGTGTCTCCTCTAGGCCATCATCCCATCTCTTCGCACATTTTACCTTATACATACTCATATTTCACAACTTAATTTCTAGTCTATTTTATGTAGCTTGTATCACAGCACCTCATTTCAGATCTTAAAGTAGTGCTGAATCATGTTCTTGTTATTAAGATCTTCCAAGTTTGAATGTCCTTGCTCAATCCAGAGGCTGGCCCTCATGGATATGTCGGGTGAGCTATCACCATCAGATGTAACATATTGGTGCCAAAATATTTCCATCAATACAGTCGTCCTCCAAAATTTCTCCTTGTTATACGCAAAAGTTCTGTGCTTTAGGACAAAAGATGCCTCGCAGCTGTTTCTGTAATATTATTCATCTGTGCAGGTTCTGACAGTAATCTCTGTGAATTGTTTTTCAGGGTTGTTACTCAATGGGGATTTCGAGACCCCACCACCAAATGGTTTCTCCACTGACCCTATGGACCCCGATCCTACCGGGATCCCCAGTTGGACCTCAAAGGGAACTGTGGAGCTGGTGGAGTCATCTCAGCGCCAAGGAGCAATGATCCTCGTAATACCAGGTGGAACACATGCAGTTCGGTTGGGAAATGATGCTGTAATCAGCCAGGATTTGAAGCTCGAAAAGGGATCGATCTACTCAGTCACCTTCAGCTCAGCCCGCACCTGCGCCCAGCTCGAGTCACTCAATGTATCTGTCCCTGGCTCCTCGCAGACAATAGATCTGCAGACTGTGTATAATGTCCATGGCTGGGATTCATATGCATGGGCATTCGAAGCAGAAGCTGATGATGTTCTCATGACGTTTAGAAATCCAGGGATGGAGGATGACCCGACTTGTGGACCCATTATTGACGACATCGCCATCAAGAAGCTCTTCACCCCTGAAAAGCCCAAAGGTAAAATATAAAACCAAAACTTTGAAGCTTGATATTAGTATATCACCATTCATTTTTACTATGTGATGCTCATATCTTTAAAGCTTGGTTTGATTCAGACAATGCTGTCATCAACGGTGATTTCGAGGAAGGTCCATGGTTGTTCAGAAACTCATCCTTTGGCGTCCTGCTCCCTACAAACCTCGACGAGGAAATGACCTCACTACCAGGCTGGACTGTCGAGTCAAACCGGGCAGTCCGCTTCGTAGACTCCTACCACTTCTCCGTCCCACAAGGTAAACGCGCAGTGGAGCTTCTCTCAGGCAAGGAAGGCATCATTTCACAAATGGTCGAAACCAAGCCGGACAAAGAGTACACCATGACATTCAACTTGGGCGAAGCTGGCGACAAATGCCAGCAGCCATTAGCCATCATGGCTTTCGCCGGCGACCAAGCTCAGACCATCCACTACACCCCAAACTCCAACTCCACCTTCCAGACTGCAAGCTTCAACTTCACAGCCAAGGCTGACAGGTCCCGCGTGGCTTTCTACAGCGTTTACTACAACACCAGGGGTGACGACAGGACTTCGCTTTGTGGGCCGGTCGTCGATGACGTCAGAGTCCGTGGCGTTTCTGCGGCCTGGAGAGTTGGGCTTGCTGGGCTTCAGCTCTTTATTGGGCTGATCCTTGTTATGCTCGTCACGTCGGTTTAATTAAACGTGAAATATCCTTCCAACCAGCGCTGTGAAACCGGTCAAATGAACCGGTCGATGTCTTACCTATATTCCGGTCCACTTCACCAACCACTTCCGTATTTGAAAATCCAGGTTTATTTACTACTAATCTAATCAAATATTAGTAGGTCTTATCTCATCTTTACGTGTTATTATTCTTTGACAAAATGATGCTGAAACCGCAAAATATATGCTGCTAACTATAACTTCTTCAAATGGTATCAAAACCTGGATTTCAAAATCGAACCGTAATATACCGGTTCAATCAATTAAATTTTAACTAAGCTATTTGACAATTGCGCGCGTGATATTAAATTAAGCCGCCAACCGACCTGCGTCATTATAAAGCCACACGCGCGTGCTCTATGACGCAACAACTGCCCTGGCAAATGCTGCGGCGTTTTCGAAGAAGCATCTCACCAGTTCAAAACCCCGCGACAGCGCATTCGTTGGTCTTCTCGCTCTGAAATGCGGGCAGCTCCGCCATGCGATCTGCTCGTTATCGATTCGCCGGCTCGATCTGATCTCTTCGATTCCGCTTAGCTCCTCCTCGTAACTCCACCGATTGTGGTGCGGGTGTAAACATGCCTCTGCCTGTTGCTCAATCGTCGTCCTTGAATTTGAATTTTTATGGTCTAGGGTTTGGTTATAGCGAGAAAATATGCAGCGCTGTCGGACGAGGTCGGCTTGTGATATTCGCTGCAAGGTGCTGGTGTAGCGGATTTAAGGTATTGGTTTTTGATTGGAATCGGTTTTCTAGTTTGAGTTCTGGCCATTTCTGTATGCTGTGAATATTTTTGGATCACGCTGTGTCTGATTAACCAGTAGCACTTTGCATTTTGTCAATAACATCTTCATGTTTTATCAATGGAAGTCTTAGTAAGGACCAGTCAGAGCTGATGGGTGCAAATGGTTGACGATTTTTGCAGTTCAGCAGTTCGAGAAGAAGACGGCTGGACTGCCTTCATCCAGTAAGAGCCATGGATGACGTAAGTACAATTAAAATGCTGAACTATATGTGCCTATTCTTGGGAAACATTATCAGCATCCTCTTTATCTATAAAATTGGTGATCAGTCATGTGATTTGGTGTGTTCATTGGTGGTAAGAGAAGCTTCTTCTTTCAGGATTTTGGTGGTGTTTCTATGTTAGATGACTGGGGAGAGAATGAGGCTGGGTATGTTCTGTCATCCAGTGAAGGCGAGGATAGCGATGGAGAAATTGTATTGAATCCAATATCAGATGTTGATTTGCCAGGTATAAAGGACAAGCATGGTCTTTCTGATGATGCTTTCAGAGTGACTTCTCATAGGTTTGCCATGATGGCTAGAGATGGCAAGAAACATATGTAAGGCCATTTTCTCCTAGCTTGAACCGTATTGGCATGAACATGGATGGTGAAATCCCATCTTCTGTTTCAACCTTACTATTTGCACAATGTTTGAAGCTTATTTGCTGACAGTGTACTATTTGCACAATTTTTGGGCAGGGTAAAGGCTGGGGTTTTTCTCAATATAGGGTTGATTGCCTTTTTGGGTGCCCTTATACTGTTAGTTGATTTGTATGCATGGCGAATTGTCAGACTACCCTTAGCTCCATTTTTCTTGGCGCGGCCTTTCCTTATATCAATAGTTGTAGCTTCTTGCGCAGGCTATATATGCGTCCCATTTCTCCAGAGCTTAAAGATTTATGAAATCCTAAAGAGAAAAGGACCCATCTGGCGATCTTTAAAAAAGAGGACACCTACGATGGGTGGAATATTTTTTGTTCCTGCAGGCGTAATGGTCGCTAAATTTGTAGTTGGCTTTTCCTCTACCAAAGTGTATGCTGCTGTTATAGCTACTTTAGCATTTTCTGGGGTTGGGCTTGTTAGTGACATCGTACGCCTAATCAATAACCGCAGTTACGGCTTAGCTTTGCCCATAAAGATTTTGTTGGAGGTATGACTTCTTGCATTGCTTATATTGTCCGAGCTATCATTTGCAACCTGTTGATTGGTTTTGTTGACTTTACCATTGGCCTTCCACAGATTTCTATCGGGGCTTGGTTTTCCCTTTGGCTGCGAACTGCAACGACTATATCATCACCTTATGGCATGTAAACCCTCTTAGAAAACACACTTTGAGGTTTAACTGCATACAGTATTTCTGTTACTCAATGCCAATACATCACGAACAACATTATAAACTTTGTAGTATTGAGTGATGAGGAATTATAGCCTTATATTTATTGTACATTGTAGAGCAATTTTACCTGAAAAGATACTCATTGTTGTTTTGGCTCTTCCATATGCAGTAAGACGGTAGTTCCTTTACCAGCGCCTGTGGGACTTGTGTGCTTGGGAAACTTTTATTTCCTTCTCACATCGTTTTGCTTTGTCTCCATGGGAAGTGGGGTTAATTTTACAGATGGCCTCGATGGTTTGGCAGCCGGTACTGCTGCAGTAGCGTTTATTGGAATGGCCATTGCTGTGCTTCCTATATGTTCTGGTAAATCTGCAGACTGTAGTAGTATTTTGTGACTTATTGACTGGCACCAGTTTAGTATTTTTTTAATAAGTTCATTTATGTGTATGGAACTTTGCTACCTTGTCTCATATTTTTGTATGGCAACCAATTTGTTGGGCCAACTTCTCATAATTAAGATTGTGTTTGGCTTTGATTCCTGAACATCTACTCTTGTGCTCTGGTGCAAAACTCTGCTTTCTTGAACTGTAATATTGGCTTCGCTTGGTATACAGATCTTGCTGTATTTGGTTCATCAATGGCTGGAGCTTGTGTGGGTTTCCTGTTGCACAATCGCTACAAGGCTTCTGTATTCATGGGCGACACTGGAAGCCTGGCACTGGGTGGGGCACTAGCTTCTATGGCTGCGTGCACAGGAATGTTCTTCCCGTTATCTATTGCATCCGGAATATTTGTAATAGAAGCCATATCCGTCCTATTGCAGGTGTGTCCCCATTTGTTCTAAATATATCTCACTCCACCCTAAGCTCCTATGCACTAATGAACACTCTTCAGGTGTCTTACTTTTACGCCACCAGGCGCATAGGAGGAGATGGTCGGCGTTTGTTCCGGATCGCTCCTTTCCATTACCACCTTCGACTCATCGGATTAAAAGAACCGGTTATTGTTGCTTGTGCCTATGTTATATCCTGCGCATTGTCTTTAGTTGCAGGCTACACTGGCCTTATATCAGCTTGACAGTTTTCCGAGGATGTCTTCCATTTTGTTATTGGAATGCATGCCTCAATAGTTAATACAATCATGAATCATCAAGCATACATGGTGGCTGCCTCATTACAGATTCGCTCTTTGATGAAACAAGGATTCAGATCTATCTCCGGACAGAGTTCTTGGATTCTTCACCTATACTGACAGGCCTCAAAAGGATTTTGATTTAGCACAGTTCTACCATGTTATCTGTTTGAGAATAAAAGCAAAGCGTTTTACACAGGAATTTGATGTTTTCAGTTGTCACCAGCATAATGAACCTTGTTCCGTAGAATATAATTATGCCAACAGCTGACAGCAAAAAGCAAAATCATACATATATCTCCCCCAAAATGATATTATTGAATTTGAAAATCTACGAACGAAATGACATTAATACCCTTCTTCATCAAACTAACCCTAATCAGGGTCGTGACGCTCTTCCATATAAAAACTCGCATCTTCACAATTTGATACTCTCTCCTCTTCCTCGAGCTGCTGTTGCAATCGCCAGTCGAACTCTCCGATTCCGACACACTCGTTTCCAGCCATGGTCAGTCAACCTTCTCCGACTTATTCACCTTCTTCACATTATCTATCTCTGTTCGTAATTGGTTGGTTTGATAGATTCGGATCTACGCGTAGTCTTCTGGCTCATAATCCAGTCGATAGGTCATTTAGATGTTTCAGAATTCGCTCAGTATGTGTTTGGTTTCGGGAAAATTTGGTGGAAAGGATAGTTTGAGGTAAGATTGAAAGGAATTAAGGATTCATCTAATTTTTCTTATTAGGAATTCATTTCATTTTGCATGATCATTTAAAGTTTTATAGAAAATATATATAAAAATATCAATTTTTCATGACTTCAATGGATGAAATACTTTTAAAAAATTGTGTTATTTGTTTGAGATACATTGAATTTTATTGGATTGGTTTGTTAGAGATAAAAATCGCATTTTCCATCCAATTTCTATCTAATTTTCTTTCCCTCCTATTTTCCATCTAAACCAATCAAAGGATTTTACTAATTTACATCAAATTTTTCTATCCACCAAATTTTTCCTAAACCAAACACAGCCTTAGTATAAGACATTTAGCATTGCCAGTAATCCGGTTGTATTTAGGTTTTATGTAATTGATATTTAACCCGTGTAATTTGGATGCTAGACGATCAGGTGACACTTTGTAGTCTTGATTTTCAAATGGATTGCTATTTAGGCTGTGTTTGATTCAGGGAAAATTATACGGAAAATATATGAGAAAATGAGAGAAAATTGTTAGAAAATAGGTGGAAAATTTGTTTAAATTAAAGAATGTTTTTTTTTCCCACGATTTTCCACTCCGAATCAAACAAGGAAAACCAATATAAGATGGATTTCACCTAGGATTTTCCTTTCCTCCTCATTTTCCCTAAACCAAACCTAGCCTTAGTGTTTGCAGTTGTGTGATTGAAGTGTCTGTATTCTGGATGTGCAGTCTAAGAGGAAGGTTAGAGAGCCTAAGGAAGAGACTGTGACACTTGGACCGGCCATTAGGGACGGGGAGCACAACTTTGGTGTAGCCCACATTTTCGCTTCATTCAATGACACCTTCATTGTAAGCTCCAAGCTACTACCCGTTTTACATTTTACTCCCCATTGATGGGTGATATGACTTGTTCAAAATCATGTTGCAGCATGTCACTGATTTGTCTGGAAAAGAAACTCTGGTCCGCATTACAGGTAATTTGTCGAATTACATTTTCTTGCGACATGTGCTGATTGATTGTTGAAAATAGTTGCTTCACATTGATTGTGGTCTGGGGGTTTATGATTGTGTGTCATTGATTGCAGGCGGGATGAAGGTCAAGGCTGATAGAGATGAATCTTCTCCTTATGCGGCTATGCTTGCTGCTCAGGATGTTGCCCAAAGATGCAAGGTAATTCTTTTTTGTGCCACTTCAAGCCACATAGTCATTTTGCTTGTGATTGAAGAGTTTGTCCGTATCCCTCTTTATACATCCTTGTATACTTATTCTTAAGATGTTTCCCCGTGTTGTCTCTCTTTTCAGGAACTAAACATCACCGCTCTTCACATCAAACTCCGTGCCACTGGTGGAAACAAGACCAAGACTCCTGGTCCTGGTGCCCAATCTGCTCTCAGAGCTCTTGCTCGCTCAGGGATGAAGATTGGCCGCATTGGTAAGCTTTACGTGTATTTATTGCCTTAACTTCAGTTTTATGCCGTCTTTAATTTATTCATATTTATTAAGGCATCCTACTCCCAACTTCAATTACATAAATTCGGTCAAATCGAAGCGAAGTTCTAATGGTATTGTTGTATATTGATTCTCACACCCGCCTGCAACATATTTATATTGCAGAGGATGTGACCCCCATCCCAACTGACAGCACTCGCCGCAAGGGTGGAAGAAGAGGAAGAAGGCTGTAAGCTCGGACCTATTCTCCAGATATCCGGCTTCCCATTTCTCCAATCCGACACTTGAGAATGTGGATTTTTCAACCTTGATCAGATTTTGGTTTTAAATTACCCAAGTTTTAAGTTCATCATGGATTGCCTCCACAGTAGACATGCATGAAACACGACCAGTTGTATTACTAATCACATTTTGAGATATAAGATTGCCCTCTATTCAAATCTTGGGATATAAGCATGACCTCCACTTAAATCAAGCTTCAACATACGAATTGTATTCCGCCGGTGTTCTGGACAACAGGATAGTGTCGCATAGTCCCCCCAACTTCAGTCGAAGTCAACTAGTAAGCATTTGGGCCGGGCCATCTCTATCACCTCAACTAGTTGATGTCGACAGCAACTTGTATTCATTTGGGCCGGTTCATATTTGAATTTGGGCTCGTCCGTTCTGCATGAAGCCCAACATCAAACCCTAGCCCCTATCTTCAAATACAACCCTAGCGACAAATCATGCTCGGTCGATCTCCTGTTGAGAGCTGAATTGAAGAAATCTATTCAGCGGCTTCCTCCTCCGGCAGAAGATGGGCGTATTTAGAGTAAGCTCTCAACTCTCTGGTGCTTAATTCTTCGCTCAGTTTGTCTCCATGTTTATTTGTTGCATTCGATTTCTTTCGCGGGTTTGATTGATTTTGAGCGGAGTCGTAAATGCTGAGACTTTGATACGTACGGTGATGTGTGTGTTTGCAGTTCCACCAGTACCAGGTTGTGGGAAGAGCTCTTCCTACTGAAAATGATCAGCATCCCAAAATTTACCGGATGAAGCTATGGGCCACGAACGAAGTCCGTGCCAAGTCCAAGTTCTGGTCAGCAATTCAATTTTATTTCCTTTTGGATTTATTTTCTGAAATGTTTCGAAAGCAGCGATTTCGAGACGCGTTGTGTGGCGGAAATTGTTTAGTTATTTGTTGTTCTGGTGGTTTTAGGTACTTCCTCAGGAAGCTTAAGAAAGTGAAGAAAAGCAATGGACAGATGCTTGCTATCAATGAGGTAAGACATCACATATATGTTTGAGTCTAATGTTTTAGTATGTTTGGGAATTTAAAAGCATGTAGCTTAGGCTGCAGCCCGAATGATTTATTTTATAAGCGTGATACAGGCTATCTTATCTTGTAGTTTAAGCTTGGTTAACTTTAGGAGTCTTCTGATCTTTTAGCCTTGTTGGTTAAATATCATCATCCTTGAGGAATTGAGAATTTTGTTTTGTGTTTTTATTGGTCTGTTTGGTGACATACATGTGGTCAAGAGGGAAGATTATAGTATAATGGTGCAGTGGTTCAGTAATGTGTTTCCGTTATTGGTTTCTGTTTCTTGGTTAGTATTGTGTATTGGATACATGTGATTATGATTATTTATAAAGTAATTGAAGAAGTTAGAGTTGTTGTATGTCGGATATGAATGGATTGATGGAAATATGTTATACAAATTATAGTAATGTTGATTTTATTTTTATTTTCTGACAGTATGCATTATGGGTTTTGTGATGGTCTGCTAATTTGCATTTGGTCTATAGATTTTTGAGAAAAATCCAACCACCATCAAGAACTACGGTATCTGGCTCCGTTACCAGAGTCGCACCGGCTACCACAACATGTACAAGGAGTACCGTGACACCACCTTGAACGGCGCTGTCGAGCAGATGTACACTGAGATGGCTTCTCGTCACAGAGTCCGGTTCCCGTGCATTCAGATCATCAAGACCGCCACAATTCCAGCCAAGCTGTGCAAGAGGGAAAGTACCAAGCAGTTCCACAATTCAAAGATCAAGTTCCCATTGGTGTTCAGGAAGGTCAGACCCCCAACCAGGAAGCTCAAGACCACCTACAAAGCCTCCAGGCCCAATCTCTTCATGTAATTCTAGTTCTGGAGCCTACTATCAAACAATTCAGTTCAGAGAAGACAGTCCCATTTTGTTGAAAGATTTGTATTAGCACCATCTTTCTTTTTTGTCAAAGCTGGCTTTTGGTTATTTTGAACTTAAAAAATTGGTCCACTATGGTTTACCATGCATATCTTTTTTTTATGCTTTCCTTGTCAACTAGCTATTGTTTTACTATAATTTCCAGCGTCTCTAATCAGCCATCTCCTAAGTGATAGTGTATTTATAGTTTGGCGCTTCTTCATAGTCAATCTTGTTGGAATTTGTTAGTTGAAGGGGTATATTGAAGTGGAGGATTCACAACTACACTTCCCACTTGTTTATAACTGTACAGATTCATTTCTTGATCTTGAGACTGTAAACACTTCTTTCTTTTGTCACAGTAGATAGATAGAAGATGAAGCTCTAGCTCCAGTCTTCAATCGGTCGGTCGAAAAATGCAGCTTTTGGTGAATCAGATGTATGTTGTCCTCATGATTCTTTCAGCTCATCTTCTGCTCTTACAATCTGTGCAATGCTCTCCCCATGAATCACAGACCAACAAGCCAGGCGACTTCCAGAGTATCAGAAGTCACGCTCACAAGGTACTTGGCTTCATCTGATTGAGCATTTTAACTTAGCAAGCATATTCACAGTTTGTTCATCTTACAGTATAAACCAGACGTGACTGATATCAGACTCCACGGACTCCTTCTCTGGTCTTCAGTGGGGGTCTTAATGCCTGTCGGGATACTCCTGATACGGATGTGCAGCAAACAAGAAAGCCAAGGAAAGGCCAGAGTCCTCTACTACCTCCATGGCATCTTCCAGGTGAGCTCCATCTCATATTCTCCTCACCATTTGATCAACATAATTCTCACAAAATAAAATAAAATACATCATAATGAGAAAAAGCAAAAGAGAAAGAGAGTGATCATTACAACATTGATGTTTTTTCCATAGCATTATAGAAATCTACATTGACTTTAATCATCATGTCGACACCCTTGTGAAAACAAATCAGCATTTGGATCTCCACTGCAATGCTG
>NQLW01000021.1:542609-564110 GCA_002312845.1 Kalanchoe fedtschenkoi
TATTTACACAGGCTTGGGGTCATACCACAGGAGGACTGAGAAGGGCACGGGTCTTTGGGTCGCGCTGTTCACAGCGGAGATTTGCGTCCTGGCCTTTTTTTACCTGGTGCAGGATAGGTGGGAGCACATGGTCGAGTCAGGGCGAGCGAGCTCGCCTGATGGTGATGGACCGCCGCAGATCACGCCCGCGGATCAAGTGGTGGTTCAGAGTGGGAAAAGTAGTTTGAAGTTGTTGATGGAGCCTTGTAAGAAGAGTAATGCTCTCATCAACCATTTCAAGCAAAATTCTGGTTAAGAGTTGAAGAAGCCCTTGTGGCTTTAGTTATTATCAGTTTGCGCTGAAGATCATTGCTCTGCTCCTGGATACACAATCACTTCTTATTTGAAGAAAAATAAAATTCAAAAAAAATATATTGATTATTAAATATATTACTATTTTCGTCTATTGCTTTTACCAAACACTGTTTTTAACAACAAAAATTTTAAAAATTATAACAAATTCTCCAACGACTCTGCTGGGGATCGAACCCAGAATCTCTGGTTCCGTAGACCAGCGCCTTATCCATTGGGCCACAGAGTCCAGGTGTTGTTTATGCTTCACGTGTCACAAATTAACATTTGTTTTAGTACATATAATCCTATATTAAGATTTATGAAAGAATATATTTTTTCTCAAATTAGATTTAAAATTATCATGAGACAATTGGATTTAATTGATTCAATGAAACAGTGTGAAGTGAAAGTAAAAAGAGCATTCCTCAAAATGCTTTTTTTTTGGAACGAAAAGTAATTGAACTGAATTTAGCTTTTGTAAATGTTTATTTTTAAGAAGATATTCTCCTCAAATTGGATTGATTTGATTAAAGATTATAACGACACAAACGGCTTGAATTAATAAAAAATATCGAGTTAAAGTTAAAAAAGAGTATACCTCGAAAATATATTTTTCAATAATGAAAAGCTATTGAATTAAATTTATATATGTAAATATATCTATATTTATTACGAAATATTAAAAAAGATGAAAAACTAAATTGGACACGGGGCCGTCATGCGGCCATTTTAAAAATTATATTGATATTGTCTTAAGATGTTTTTGTAGCCTTCCAAAATAAAATTATTATCCCATAATACCAAATAATTTTGTGGTCATCCAACATAAGATGTTTTTTGTGTAAAAGATGGTTGTTTTAGAATAAAATAAAGTGGTTTTGATTTTAAAAATAGTATTCAAGTTTAACTTTATATTTGACGGAGGATGATTAGTGGCTAAAATTCAAAATTGCATGTAAATGATATGAAATAATATGTATTTGACGGATGATTTTGAATTGAATGTAAATGATCTGAAATAATATTCGTTTTTGAATTGTTTTTTTTTATCACATGCCATTTTTCAATTACAATATGATATATTTGTGAATTCGTGTTTGGTAATACAGATTTTTCTTTTAAATATTAAAAACTCAACTTTTTAAAAAATAAATTGTTTAAAAATAGATTTTTGGCTGTCATTTCCGTTTGAGTCTCCACCTTTTCTCATTAAAAATAATAATTAATAAAAAAAATAATCCCACAAAAAAAAAATCTACAAAACCAGCAGCAGCAAGCAGCAGTAAATGATGTGCAGCAAAAACCAAAAGCGTTCCCGCCATCGCTTTTCTCACCCACTCTTTGATCCCGCCATCCCCAAATCCACCACTCGACCATCTCCCTCGAAACCCTAACCCCATCCGACCACCTCGTCTCTCATCGCAACACTCCTCCATCGCACTCTGCCGCCGCCATTTTCCTTTCAAGAAATAGAGCATTTTCCCTCCGTTTTCACAAGTAGCAAATCGCTACTTTTTTGTTTTTTTCGAATTTAGGGTTGTGCAGGCTGTGAAATTTGGAGGGAATTGGTCGATCCGCCATTTGGTCTCTATCGGAGGCGGGTGCGTGTCTGCAGCTCGCTCGTTTGATGGGAGGTATGGCGGATCGTCGCGACTCCGGGAGTAAAGGTAGCGACTAGTCACCCCTTTTTATGCGGTCTCTTTTGGTTTTTGGATTTTCTTGTTTCCGTTTGAGAGATTTTGAGTGTCGAGTTTAACGATTGGTGCGCTGCTGTTGCTTGTGGAGATTCACGATTAGGTTTGCGGGATGTCTGGTTAGTGCTCAATGGCTTTTTTATGATGAAGGGTTTTTGTCAATTGTGTGATTTTCTTCGTAAGGGAAATGATTTACGCGACAGGATTAATTTTGTTGACAGATTTGTGTTTGGTTTTGCTACTTGTGGAGGTTTATTATTTGGGCTAGTTGATGTCTGGATGGTTTTTGTTGTTTTATCATGGCAAAAGTTCTAGTCAAGTGTGTGATTTTTATTCCTAATCAAAATGATATACTGATGTCATGATAGGAGATGAAAATGTATGCACTAGTGTTGGTTTAGTTCAGAGATTTGGGTTTTCATGCTTCTGGAAATTAGTTGTTTGGGTTTGTTGATCTCCCGGATGGTGTTTATTGTTTTGTCAGAGGTGAAGAGTTTTAGTTCGAGCATGTGATTTTTCTTCTTATGGAAAGTTATATAGAGAAGTAACGACTAGAGATGTAATATGTAGTAAGTGATATTAGTTGAGTGTTATTACGGTTCGATCTTGTATTGTAATTGACTATTTCTGGGTCGCATAGCTAGATCTGTGTAGTGTTGCGCTGATAAGAAATGAAAGGTGTCTTGCTCCTGGTAGATCTATATAAATTTGTGTCTGTTGTGAAGAAAAAAATGGCAATGCTGATGTCTACCGTTATTTCCGTTTCTGTTTTGTTGTAGGATTGAAGGACAAAACGAATCAACGGAAACGTTCAGGTTCTGATGCTGGGAAGAAAGAAGCCAGCGGAGAGTCCAACGGCCATCAAAAGAGGCCAAAGCGTGCCTCTACCTGCACAAATTATAAAGAGAAGTCAATCCGTCTATCTGGGAAGTCCGTGGTTCTTGAGAAAAAGAAAGATCATGTTGTGGATGATGAGCTCGAAGCTGTCGTGCTGACCAGTGAAAAAGAGGAGGAGCATCGCAATAGGCGACTGACAGATTTTATAATTCATGATACCGATGGTAACCCGAAACCTGTGGAAATGTTGGAATTCGATGATGTATTCATCACTGGCCTTATACTGCCTCTGGAAGAAACGTCCGATAAGGAGAGAGAGAAAGGCGTAAGGTGCGAAGGGTTTGGTAGGATTGAATCTTGGGCTGTATCAGGTTATGAGGAGGGCTCTCCGGTAGTCTGGGTTTCGACTGATATTGCTGACTATGAATGTTTGAAACCAGCTGCAAATTACAAGAATTGGTATGATCATTTCTTTGAAAAAGCACGTGCCTGTGTGGAGTTGTACAAAAAAATCTCAAAAGGGTCAGGAGGAAACCCAGATTTGAGTCTCGACGAGGTCCTTGCTGGTGTTGTCCGTTCCATGAGTGGAAGCAAGAGTTTCCCATCTGTTGCAGCTATCAGAAACTTTGTTCTTTCTCAGGGTGAATTTATCTATAATCAGCTTATAGGTTTGGATGAAACATCCAACAAAAATGAACTGAAATTTTCCGGATTGCCTGTTCTGGAAGCTCTCAGAGATGAGAGTAAGGCAAGAAGAACTAGTGTGGAAATTCCAAAATCTGCCTCATCAGAAATTAAAATAAAAAATAACGGAACGTCAGTAGATGAGGATGCTTCAATGACTGATTTTGGAGAAGAAGGAGATGACGTTAAGTTAGCACACTTGTTACAAGAAGAAGAGGATTGGCAGAATATGAAGCGGAAGAAAAACCAGGGGCCTACCTCAGCCTCAAATAAGTATTACATTCAGATAAATGAGGATGAGATTGCGAATGACTATCCTCTTCCTGCATACTATAAGCCCTCTGATGAAGAAACTGATGAGTTTGTTGTGTTTGATAATGACATGGATGTGTACAACACTGACGAGCTCCCTCGCAGCATGCTTCATAACTGGTCTTTGTATAACACAGATTCAAGATTGGTGTCTCTAGAACTCTTACCAATGAAACCCTGTTCAGATATCGATGTGACTATCTTTGGATCTGGTGTTATGACTGATGATGATGGTAGCGGGTTCTGTCTTGATGATGATACCAGTGGTTCCTCCAGTGGTTCTGCAGGAACAAATGTGGATGGAATTCCTATTTTCTTGAGCGCAATTAAGGAATGGATGATTGAATTTGGATCGTCAATGGTGTTCATCTCAATTAGAACTGACATGGCCTGGTAATTTTTCTTATTCTCTTTACTAAAATATTTGTATAAGCATTTCTTCTTTCAGTGTTGTCTTTGTAGCAAAAGAAAAAGTGCTTCAAGAAAGCCTCCATGCACTTTTTATCCCGCCATTTTATTTACAAATGAGCCCAGAAAATTGGGTTTCATCCTGTGATTAGTTGAAGCAATTGCCAACAATTCTTCTTGAACTGTAGTCATTTCAGCCTCATAAGTACATAGGGTAACAGTCTAAGTTGATTGTAATCCTTTTTCTCAACTCCTTCAGGTATAGGCTTGGAAAACCATCAAAGAAGTATGCTCCATGGTACGAGCCAGTGCTTAAAACAGCCAAGCTTGCAATCAGCATCATCTCTATGTTGAAGGAGCAGAATCGGGTATCACGTCTTTCGTTTGCAGATGTCATCAAGAAAGTGTCCAATTATGAAGAGCCGCATCTAGCCTATATCTCTTCCAAGCCATCTGAAGTTGAAAGATATATAGTTGTTCATGGTCAGGTCATTCTTCAGCAGTTTCACGAGTTTCCTGATGAAAATATTAGAAGATCTGCATTTGTGAGTGGCCTTTTGGAGAAAATGGAGGCCAGACGGCATACCAAATGGTTAGTGAAGAAGAAGAAACTTCTGGAGAAGACTGAAGCTAATTTGAATCCTAGAGCTACAATGGCACCAGTTATCTCAAAGAGGAAAACCATGCAAGCAACAACAACAAGACTTATCAACAGGATCTGGGGTGAGTATTATTCAAACTATTCACCTGAAAATATAAAAGAGGAGGAAGCATGTGAAGTGAAAGAAGATGAAGAAACTGATGAGCTAGAGGAAACAGAAGAGGATGATGCTGAGCCGCTAGAACTGCCAGTGCCCCAAAAAACTGAACAAGCCAATTTGCCTGCAAAGCGGAGCAACATAAGTTCGGCAAATCAAACAATAGAGTGGGCTAGCGAGGCTGCTGGCAAAAAGTGTTCAGGTGAACCACTCTATAGTCGAGTCATTGTAAATGGGAATGCGATTGATGTTGGAACTGCTGTCTTGGTTGACGATGGTGAGTCAGTTGAACCTCCAATTATTTACTTTGTGGAGTATATGTTTGAAACTCTGAAAGGAAAGAAGATGTTTCATGGAAGAATGCTGCAACATGGATCCCGGACTGTGCTTGGCAATGCTTCCAATGACTGGGAGGTTTTCTTGACCAATGACTGCACTGAGTTTGAAGTGAAAGGCATCAAAGAAGCAGTCACTGTGGAATTACGGGCTAGGCCTTGGGGCCATCAACACAGGAAAGATAATATCAATGCTGATAGAGCAGACAGAATGAAAGCAGAGGAAAGAAAAAAGAATGGACTGCCAGTTGAATACTATTGCAAAAGCTTGTATTGGCCTGAGAGAGGTGCTTTTGTGAGTCTTCCAACTGATACAATGGGTCTGGGATCCGGCCTTTGTTACTCCTGCAATGAAATGAATTCGCAGAAGGAAAAAGGAGCTTTCAAATTACTGTCGGGTAATACAGGGTTTGTGTACAAAGGCGTGGAATATTTTATCCATGACTTTGTATATATACGCAGTGATAAGTTTGATGACGAGAAAGTCGAGAGTGGTACATTCAAGGCCGGAAGAAATGTTGGCTTGAAGGCATATGTTGTCTGTCAAATACTGGAGATTGTAATGCCAAAATCTAAGGCCTCAGGTGATCCAACATCAACCACTGTTAAAGTGAGGAGGTTTTTTAGACCAGAAGATATATCACCTGAGAAAGCATACTCTTCAGATATCCGAGAGGTCTGTTATCCTATTTTAACTTCAACTAGTCTTATCAAGCAACACCTTTGTTTAGTGGTGTGGAATTTCGTTCAGGTTTTCTACAGTGAAGAGAAGCATTCATCAACTGTTGACGACATCGAAGGGAAGTGCGAGGTCAGGAAAAAAGTAGATCTCCCGCTACTGAGTGTTCCAGCTGTCTTTGAACATGTTTTTTTCTGCGAGCTTCTCTATGATCCATCCAATGGAGCCCTGAAACAGGTAAGGAAGGCTTTGTCTGTAGAGTCTGATTATGAATTGTTCAAGTTAGCGCTACACTCATACCAAAGCTTGTTATGCCAGACTGACCTGCTTAGCTTTATTAGAATGGAACTGATAAGAGGATTGTCTCTCACCCCTTTTATGCCCTCGTGAACATGACAGCTTCCTTCAAGCATCAAACTGAAATACTCAACTGGGACTATAGATGATAAAGCTGCAGGGAAGAAGAACAAAGGAAAATCAAAAGAAGCAGAAACAGATATATGCAAGCCCAAGAACCACCACCTGGCCACATTGGACATTTTTGCTGGTTGCGGTGGTCTCTCAGAGGGATTGCAACAAGCAGGTAACTGTTTTTCCACAGCCTTGCAAACAATCTCTGAACTCAATAATGTCAAGTCAACTGGATCTGTTTGTTGTTAATAGGCGCATCCATAACCAAGTGGGCCATTGAATATGAAGAACCTGCTGGCAATGCCTTCAAACTAAACCATCCAGAGTCATTGATGTTCATAAACAACTGCAATGTGATCTTGAGGTGATGTTAATGAACTCTCTCGCCTCTACACTCTCTTACTCACTATGCGTAAAGTATTTATTGTTTGTATTGCAGGGCGGTGATGGAAAAATGTGGCGACTCAAATGAATGCATTTCAACTGCTGAGGCTGCCGAATTGGTGGCTAAATTAGATGAAAAAGATGTTAGCAATCTGCCACTTCCTGGACAAGTTGATTTCATAAATGGAGGGCCACCTTGTCAGGTGCAGAACTGTCCTCAAATCTTCATACATGACCCAAACTGAGTATTCAACAAAAAATTGATGAAATTAGTTACCATTGCTCTCTCTATTTTCAATTTTCAGGGATTTTCAGGAATGAACCGCTTCAATCAGAGCACTTGGAGCAAGGTTCAATGCGAAATGATCTTGGGGTTCTTATCTTTTGCTGATTACTATCGCCCAAGATTTTTCCTCTTGGAGAATGTTAGGAACTTCGTTTCTTTCAACAAAGGCCAAACATTCCGCCTGACCTTGGCTTCACTTTTGGAGATGGGCTATCAGGTATTTCATTTTGTTACTGAGTGGTTCCCTCTTCCCTGATACTCAAAGGTGCATATTCTCACTCATATTATTACTCTACTTTTTTTTTTTCTTTAAAAGGTGAGGTTTGGCATCCTTGAAGCTGGGGCCTTTGGTGTGTCTCAATCAAGAAAGCGAGCTTTTATTTGGGCAGCCTCCCCAGAAGAAACTCTCCCCGACTGGCCTGAGCCCATGCATGTGTTTGGTGTTCCGGAACTGAAGATTTCTCTTTCAGCAAATGAACAGTATTCTGCTGTCAGAAGTACTGCAAGTGGAGCACCATTCCGAGCAATTACAGTAAGAGATACTATTAGTGATCTACCAATGGTGGGCAATGGCGCATCAACTACTAGCATGAAGGTAACTATACCATAAACTTTGTTCTTGATCACTGTTGCTTTCCCATTGACGGGCTTGCATTTTAAGTGTTCTAACATTCTACTTCTGTTCTGCAGTATGAAAATGATCCAGTCTCATGGTTTCAACGGAAAATTCGTGGAGATGCAGATGTGTTGACCGATCACATCTCCAAGGAAATGAACGAGCTTAATCTCATTCGATGCCAGAAGATTCCCAAGCGACCTGGTGCTGATTGGCGGGATCTCCCAGAGGAAAAGGTAGAACACAGCCATCAATTGATATAAAGAGATACCCTGCAATTGCAAGTAAAGTGCTGATTCTTTTTTATATGCTGTGATACTGAAATGCAGGTAAAACTGTCTACTGGCCAAACTGTTGATCTCATTCCATGGTGCCTTCCCAACACAGCCAAGCGGCATAATCAGTGGAAGGGGCTATTTGGTAGACTTGACTGGGAGGGAAATTTCCCCACATCCATTACTGATCCTCAGCCAATGGGCAAGGTTGGCATGTGCTTCCACCCAGATCAAGATCGAATCCTCACTGTTCGAGAGTGTGCAAGATCTCAAGTAAGTCTTGTTGTATTACTCGAATAAACCCAACTGAGACATACAACTTGAACTAGCCCTTCATCAGTTCTTCAGGCAGCACTCACATTCACATCAGTTCTTTGATCATTCATTCAAATCGAAGTAGCTTAAAGTCTTTATTTCAAATGTTTTCAGGGTTTCCCTGACAGCTACAAATTCTTTGGTAACATTCAACACAAGCATAGACAGATTGGTAACGCTGTCCCTCCCCCTCTAGCTTTTGCCCTCGGAAGAAAACTCAGAGAAGCAGTAGAGCTGAGGCACTCCAAACTTAACTGAATGAGATCATCTGCCATGAAATCTTATCCAGGAAGCAGAAGCTTCATATTTTTGGTGAATAGTAAAACCCAGAAACATGTATTTGCACCTTATGCTAGGGCATCAATTGCCAGAGAACATGAGCTAAGATGCTCAGACCATTTTGAGACATATCAACATCATATATACATATTCTTCTCTTGTTGTAGAGAAAAGTGATGTTCATATCTGAAGGCATGCCCTCCTGCCCAAGTATCTTACAATCATCAGCCTCCAGATGTCATTTAACTCATTTTAAGAAAAAACTAACCAGGTCTCAAGACTTCATAATCAACTACTTCTGCCTTACGGAATCAAACAATTCATCAAGTGAACGCTTCGGAGCCTCTAGACTAGCGACAATCTCAACAACTTTGTAGTGTGATTGGGGAAGAGCTAATGCCCCAACTGCCACTTCTGCTACCTGATCTCTGGATATACTACCGCTAGACAAGGTATCCTACAAGCATATGCATATGTATCAGGACAATGCAGCGTCAAGGCTCAAATTGCAGTAAAACGGAGAAGTTATTTTGCTTTCTGGGTACCTCTGGCTCCATGATTATATTTCCAGACGGCGGATCGTTTCTCAGTCCACCGGGTCTGACTATCGTGTAGTTAATACCGGACTTTCTGATGTGTTTCTCTGCTTGAAGCTTCGCCACTAACGTAAGCCCAAACAAGTTGAGAAAAATGTAAGCCGGGTTGAGTAACTGCCCCATTGCAGCTCCATTGACTAAAATGGAGCTTATGTGGATAAATCTGTTGACACCACGCTTGCGACATGCTTCAACAAGGTTCACAGTGCCAAAGTTATCCACCTGCGATTTCAGAAGCATATATGATCACTACAAGCTACAACCGAACGCCAGATCCTATACGAACCGAAATAGCAGGGCCTGAGAAGCCACAAACCTTCCACGGAGCGAGCAAATCCCAGGATGGCCTAAACCCCGCCGCACAAATCACAGCATCAGAATCATCACCTATCACCTCCGCCAGCTTATCAGACCCCTCGGTGACATCAGCTTTCACCTGCAACATCAAACCACACCACAGCTCACTTCTTAAACCACACAAAACAAGCATGAAACCTTGCACAAAGGCGCAGCAAACGAATCCATGTATTCGAACGCAACAAGACTCACAAACTGAAGCGAGGAATTGTTGCTACTAGTGAATACGGTCTTGGCTTTCTGGATATCTCTAACTCCGGCCTTGACTCTGAACCCTTTGGCCAGGAGCTGCTCCACTATCCTCTTCCCAGTAGCCCCAGTTGCTCCAGCAACAAACACCTTCTTGCCAACGCTCACTCCCTCTTCCTCTCTTATCTCACTTCTTCCGTCCATCTAAACCCACACAACTGAACCCCAAAATCAGCAAACCAGATAGTAATCAATGACAAATCCATTAATTCCGAAAACCCTAATCCACACGCTTAACACATTCCAGCAGCAACCACTGCAGGATAGGAGGAACTTTTACAAACCCCAGAAGAAACTGATACCAAAAATCGTACCTTTACCGAATTGGGTGGCTGAAACCGACTGCCGCTGGACGAGCAGTGCCTGTGGATAGAGTGAGCAGCGCGAGATGTAGAGGCTGAAAGAGGCCACGACTTTCTCAAGAAGTGGCAGCGGAGCAGCCATAGATATAGTTTGATTATTGTTCAAAGGGCGGGTATAACATCGCCATCATCGAACGTGTGATGGGAATATGCAACACTCGTCAGAAGCTTCCAGTCAACGTCGGGAGCCACGGAGTGTTTTTTTGCAGAATTAACTACCTTGCGAAATTCAATAATCTATTTTTTTTCGCTCATCACTATAGCGCAAATTGCGTGCATTTTCGCTCGAATGGATAGTGAAAATTACACGTGGTTCGACGCGGTCCCGCGTGGTGAGGCACCTGCTGAGGTGTCATTTTCGCTCTTCAGTAATGCGAAAATAAGCCGCATTTTCGCGTTACCGAAGAACGAAATAGTATTTTCGTTAAAAGGAAGAGCGAAAATGGCTTTGCGCTCTTGCGTTGCGCGAAATCGGCTAACAGATTTCGTGCTTCTGAAGAGCGAAAATATTTGACAGATTTCGCTCTTCTGAAGAGCGAAAATGCCGTCCTAAAAACGGCAGAGAGCATTTCTCTGCCCATTTTCGCGCAAACGAGAACCCTAAACCCTAAATCGCCTCGCCTCCCCTTCAACCACCGCAGCGAGCCCTACTGAATCCGGGCGTTTCGTCACCTGTAATTGCGGAGAGTGGTTGTCTTGTCAAGATTTGCTATTTCGGTAAGTTCAATTTTAGGTTTAGTAGTTAGGTTATGCTTATGCCTGCAATGTTAGGGTTTTAGGGTTTCGTTGTTTGCTTTAGCGAATTATGAATTTTTGTGTGGTTGAAGTGGAGACACGTCGGATGGTGTTGTAGGTCAAGTAATTCCATTTGTAGGACTATTTGTTTGTAAGATACTCACTAATAGATGTCAAATTATTTGATGACATTTATCCATGGAAATGACGGGCAGAAGGTCTGTTTTTCATGGTGCGGAAATGTCGACAATAGAGACAATTGATATGCCAGTTGTAGATGAGTACATGAATGAGCAATTAGAAATTTTAGATGAAGAAAACGATGAAGCGGAAATGTTAGCAAGAGAATTGTTTTCTGATAATGGGGATGATGATTTTGATGACCTTTGTGTCGATGATTACGGAAATATTGTTGAAAGCACAGCAAATGTCGAAGTGGGAGAAAGTTCGCACGCCATGGAAGATCCAATGGATCAGGAATGGGGTAATTATGGAAACGAAATGGATGATGCCTCTGCCGCTAACATTCCCTTATTTTATGATTACCCTTGTTTTGACAATTCTTGTCATTGACTGAATGATCCAAATGAATATGATGGCTTCGTCACTTCACAATCAAAAACTGAATTATTCAAGGGGCAGCGTTTTGTATCTAAGGACGCGGTGATACATGCTGTGCAATTGTATTCAATCCTCAATCGTGTTGAGTATAAGGTTGATAAATCAAAGCTATGTATGCTGAATTTGAAGTGCAGGATAGACGGGATCGGTAGAGTGCGATGTGGATGGCATTTCAGGGCAGTTAAGAAGAAATCTTTCGTAATGTTCGTTTGTAGCACATGTCGATTAGGACGTGACCCGAAACTTGGGAGATCACCGTACTACGTGCATCTGTCATGGTTTATGGAGCACATGTCGATTCCCCCAGATGATTCTGACGAGGAGACGTTGATCCAGTATACCAGAGCCTATGTCTTATGCATGCTTTGTACCTCATTGCTCACGGATTCTACTGGTAACGAGGTTAGCCTGCATTACCTTCGCCTCCTTGCGGACGTAAACGCGGTTCACACGTATAGCTGGGGAGGAGCTGTTTTGGCGTGGCTCTACCACCAGCTCTATACTGCTTGTGCTAGGAAGCACAAGCAGATTGGGGGAGCATTGCTACTTCTGCAGTTTTGGTGCTGGGAGCGGATGTCGTTGGGTCGTCCGCAACAGGTTGGTCTTCCAGCACACCAGTGGCCTGATGAGTTTGGTGGTATTCCGCTGATGATGTCAGCCATATCATATGGGTAACTACATTGATATCTGAACATATTGTCGTTTTATTGTTTCCATTTGTATATGTTGTGATAACATTCAATTTTCTAATTGTAACAGATGATGGGCGGGGACGAGGAGCTACACGCAGAGCCCACATCAGGTGCTGCTGTACTATCAAGATCACCTTGACCGACAGAGTCCAGGTGATCTATGTTGGGAGCCGTATCATGATGATCGCCTTGAGGGGATCAACGAGCTATGCCTACAGAGCCGCCAGATGTGGACGGCAGAGGTTCCGTTGATATGCTTCCACATAGTGGAGTGACATTACCCTTCTCAGGTAATGCATCAATTTGGTTGGCAGCCGCTTATTCCTGAACCTCCTAGAGATGGCCATTCAGATCTCTATAAGGTCAGTAGAAGGAAAGGAAAGTTAGATTGAGCTCAGGAGCACGAGAGGTGGATTGCTCTATGGGAGCAGAGAGAGAATGAGGTGGTTGCTGGCTCGGAGGAATATGATCCTCACATGCATACTTCATATATGGCATGGTATGATAGGATCACGCGAAGGATCGTTCAGCCCACCCACTTTCATATGAATGCCTATCAGCCGACAGCTGGTGAACGCACAACATTAGTAAGTTGGTCGAACTTATTTGTTTTACTCCGTAATGTTTGTTATGTCTTGCACTTACGTGAAACATCATTTTGCAGTTGAAGACCCTTGTGCGGTCATGTAAGGCGGCTGCAAAGATATTCCTAGGAGAAGACTCTACAGTGAAGAGGGTGGCGCACGACTTGTTTCATTCATGTCGAGCTGATTTGCGTGACATGAATGAACTCGCTCACATTCCTAGGAGAAATGCTCTCTGCCGTTTTTAGGACGGCATTTTCGCTCTTCAGAATAGCGAAATCTGTCTAATATTTTCGCTCTTCTGAAGCACGAAATATGTTAGCCAATTTCGCACAACGGAAGAGCGCAAAGCAATTTTCGCTCTTCCTTTTAACAAAAATATTATTTCGTTCTTCGGTAACGCGAAAATGCGACTTATTTTCACATTACTAAAGAGCGAAAATGACACCTCATCAGGTGACTCACCATGCGGGACCACGTGTAATTTTCGCTATCCGTTTGAGCGAAAATGCGTGCAATTTGCGCTATAGTGAAGAGCGAAAAGGGTAGTCCGGAAAAAAAAACCAAGCTGGGTCGCGGATTTGATAGTGAATTTCGCAAGTTAGTTAATTCTGCAAAAAACTCGGAGCCACGTCGCCAAATGCAGGAATCTACACCCGTTTCGTCTTGTTAGTGAGAATTAGCAACGAAAAACATATAGGTTGGAAATGTCCGCGAAAACTCGAATAAAAATTAATTATTATTAAAAAAAGTTTGATTAAAAAGCGTGGAAGATTCATTTTAAAGGCTTTGAATTATAAATATTTAACGTAGTTTGAATTAATTTATTAGTTGAGTTAAATCTCGAGTTTGATTCGAATTCGTAAAAATCAAACAAATAAGAAATGAAGATATTTTAAATATATTCAAAATTCAACTTAAATTTGAATTCATAAAATTTTTATTAAATAAACATGATTATATTAATACAGACAGTATGCTTTCAAGAGCTCTCTGCAATTCAAATTGAATCTCTCATTCATAAATAATGATCATGAAGTGTTTTCATCGATTTTTCTAAAAATCAATTGGTAAGATTGAATGAACATATTCAACCACATATTTTACGATTTGGGTGTTGATCGACATACGACTCGTGTATAGCTCAATGTTCTAAAAGGCGCTAGGCGGTCCTAGGCGGTTGGCTTGGGGCCTAGCGACTAATCGGCTAGGCGGAGATTAGGCGGAAGGATTAATCGGATGATTAGGCGGTCCGGTTCGGTCCGGTCTGAAAACCGAAATATTCCGATATGACCCGGATAGACCGGAATCCACTGAAACGACGTCGTTTTGATGAATTATGTCACCCTAAAGTCCAAAAGGCCAAACCCTTCTCTTCATAATTCATTAACCATTTATCTCTCTAAAATCCTAAACTCTCCCTTTTCTCCTCATCTCTATCCAGGCAGACGCCGCTTCCTCCGCCACTTTCTCCAAATGTGGGTCCGGACCCACTCTCACCGCCGCTTCCTCCGCCTCCCCAGGAGGCCCCTTCCCGTTCCCCCTCACATCTGTACACTCAAACTTATCACGCCCCACGCCTCACCCTCATCGCTCTCGGCCCTCCTCGTTCTCCCCGTTCAAATCTGGAGCTCGGCCGCGGCGCATGACTTTATGGAGCGGTGGTGGCCGAATGACAGATCTGGAGCGGCGGTGGTGGCAAGCGACGCGGACGCGACACAGATCTGGAACGGCGGATCGGTCCGAACTCAAAAAATTGGTCGTCCGAGCGGCGGATCGTGACGCGGACGTGGCAAGAGGGAGATGACGAGGGTTTCTGGGGAGTTGACCAAACTAATCGGATTTTGAACGCCCAACACCGAATCGGGGCGTTTGGCAGCCGCCCAGCGTCTAGGCGGCCGCCTAGAGCGCCTTTTAGAACACTGGTATAGCTAGATCGGCTTAAGATTGATATTTTTTTACATGTGGTATATTATTTTATACTTAAATAAAACTTGAAATATTAAAATTATTTTTACGACATTTAGGTGACATCCGAAAACATATGGCGCTATATTATGAAAAACTATCAACTTTACTAACAATTGTAACTTCTCTATCACTATCAAATATTCATGATATAGTGTAATAAGGGAATAAAATATAAATTCAAAAGGTTCGTGATGGAATAAATAATATTATAACGCATGATATAGTGAAATATCAATAGCAAATACGTCAAGTAATCCGTATTTAATAATAAATTTCATAATAGCTATGGTAAAAAAAATTAATACATTTTAAATAAATTATAATTTCCCTAAAGTCTACACACTCGACCCATCATGATATGTGATGGAATAAAAAAATATTATAACGCGAGATACAGTCAAACACTGATAGCAAATACGTTAAGAATTCCGTATTTACCACCAAAAGTTTCATAATAAATATTATTGCGAAAAGAATATTATTATATTTAAACAAAAAATTATCATTTCCCTAAATTTGACTCTCCACCGATCAAGATTTTGCCAGAGAGGTCTAATCATCTGACGATAGATCTGCAAAAATTCGGTTCAGTCAAATAAATTTTCTTTCAAACTAACATGATTTATAAGCTCAGAAGCACAAGCACACATAACTATGCTTAATATTACTATAATTAAGATTTAAGATAATATTTGACAGACATTATAATAAAATTAAATCAGAGAAATGCTTGTATATTATAATTTTGAGAAGTAATGAGTTTATATAACATGCCAAACTTGAAATAATAGATTGTTGATCCATGGCAATAATCCAATAATCTACTTCTATTACTCACCATCATTTACACAATTATATAATCCAATCTTTCAAGAGTTTTCTGCAACTCAAATTGAATTTTTTCTTTAAATGAGAGAAAATCGCATGATCGATCCCAAACCTTTAAGCATATGGCCCTATTACGAAAAATGTAGCCTTTACCAACAATTTTAACGTTTGTAGTGCTACTAAATATTCATGATAAAGTGTAGTTCGGAAATAAAATATGTTTTAAAGGTTCGTGATGAAATAAAAAAAATATTATAACTCATAATATAGTGAAACATAGGTAGCAATTACGTCAAGTAATCCGTATTTAATCAAAAGTTGCAAAAGGGTATCTAGAAAAAATATTATTATATTTTTAATAAATTATTGTATCCCAAGAGTTGACGCCCAGCCGATCATGGTGTGTGATGTAAAAAAACTATCATAACGCGTGATATAGTCAAACACCTATGGAAAATAGGTCTAGAAATCCATATTTACCATCAAAAGTTTGGATTATAGCAAAAATATATTATAAAATTGAAACAAAAAACTATCATTTCTCTAAATTCGACCTTAGACCAATCAAAATTTTGCCTCACAAAAGATATGCAAAATTTCAGTTCATTCAGATAAATTTTCTACGTTATAATAAAATTAAATTAGATGAAATCTCATACTTAATATTATAATTATAAATATGAGAAGCAATAAGTTTATCCAAATATATGAAAATGGATAGTTGAGCCGGTTAAAAATCTGACATGTGAATCCAGTCTTGAAACAATGAGTTCTCTAGATTCCAATAAAAATGAAACGGTCAATCCTCTTGTAAGTCAAAAGATTATTTAAAATATTATTCATGCCGAACTAAATACTATATTGTTGATCCATGACAACAATCCCTCTTCTTCTATTGCTCACCATCATTTACATAATCATGCACACTCAGGAAAATATGTTACAAACTACTCATTCAAATCACGCATATCTAAAATTACAGAAATATTGGTCAAGAAAATAATTTCAATTTGATAATTTTTATCCAAAAATAAAAAAATTCAATTTAATTGTGACAAAATGTGAGCTTTTATCTTTCAAGAGTTTTCTGCAACTCAAATTGAATCTCTTGTCCATAAACAACAATGAGAGAAAATCAGATGATCCCAAACCTTTTCGATCTACTTCTTGACGTTCTCATGGACAGGATAACATTAATGAATAAATTCAACTATCATCATATTTTTCAGTTCAAGTGCATATCAACATACCAATCACGTATGACTAGATTTGCTTGGGATTGATAGTTTTTTAGGTATGATATGTTATTTCTGTATACTAATGTAGCAAAAAGTAGACATATAAAAGACTCACATTTATTTTATAACTTGTCATGTGAGAATACATAATTGAAAACAACAGGAAATGCTTATTCGAATGATGTGTATGACTCTTAATAAATTCTTATTGTAGAAGCAATCCCCGTCATTCCCTTTGCGGATATCTAGTGGCCGGCTCTTCGCCGAAGTTCCCTGATCACCGCCTCTTTGACTCTTGCCACTTCCTCTTGCATTTGCTCGAGCTCCTCAACACTCATCTCCTCAATGGGTCGGGACCTGCTTTGTCCAACATTTTCAGGATCCATCTGTACTTGATCGGCCCTCAACCTGTTCAATGCTTGGAGAAGACCCACATACTTCATCATCAACTGCTCCAAGTCTTCCTATAAAAACAATAAAAAACATTTTATATAAAAAATGACACACATTAGGAATTTATGTAACACATTCAATGAAAGTCGAAAGACAAAGAAAACGACCAATACTTAGAGAGCTTTGGACCTAATGGCCACATTGCACTTAGGAAATAGAATACCTTGTGCCAGCTCATATTCGGAATTGAGATAGGAGAATGAATAACATGACTTGCTGAAGAGCTTTATTTATATTTTTTTTCCGTAAATTCTCAAAAATATAAAATATTCAAATGACTAACTTTTTTTAAAAAAAATATTGGAATGTTAAAATTATTATTTTTAGGTGACATTCGAAAGCATATGACGCTCTTACGAAAAATGTCACATCTACCAACCATTGTAACGTCTCTAGCGACATCAAATATTCATCATAAAGTGTAATTGCGGAATAAAATATAAATTTAAAGGTATGTGATGGAATAAAAAATATTATAAAGCGTGTTGTAGCAAAATATCGATAGCAAATATGTCAAGTAATCCGTATTTATAATTAGAAGTTTCCTCATAGGAATTGTAGAAAAAGTATTTATATATTTAAAAAAAAATTATATCACTCGAGTCTACGCCTGACCATTCATAGTTCTAGTGATGTAATAAAAAATATGGATAAAACCCAAAAGGGACCCTGAACTATCACCGCTTACTCAATTGCGGTCAGAACTACCACGATTTCCAAAAAGGGTGCAATGAAAAAAAAATTGGATTGATTTTCTAAAATAAAAATTACCATCACATTCCTAACATAATATTATTATAAGACTTAGATTTGTGTGCGAAAATTATATCGTTTGGTTATCAAAATAAATTATATCATTTTGCGCACATAAAGAAAATGACTTCTTTTGATAATCAAATGACATAATTTTTGCATACAAATCTAAGTCTTATAATAATATTAGGTTTGGAATGTAATGGTACATTTCAATTTAGAAAATCAGTCCAATTTTTTTTTTCATTGCACCCTTTTTGGAAATCATGGTAGTTCTGACCGCAATTGGGTAAGCAGTGGTAGTTCAGGGCTCCTTTTGGGTTTTTCCCCTAAAATTTAAAAGATGACCTGAACTATCACAACTTATCTAATTGCGGTAAGAACTATCACGATTTCTAAAAAGGGTACGATGAAAAAAGATTGAACTGATTTTCTAAAATAAATTTTACCATTACATTCATAAACTAATATTATTATAAGACTTATATTTGTGTGCGAAAATTACGTCATTTGGTTATCAAAATAAAGTATGTTGTTTTGCGCACATAAAGAAAACGACGTCTTTTGATAACCAAACGACGTAATTTTCACACACAAATCTAAGTTTTATAATAATATTAGTTTTGGAATATAATAGTGAATTTTATTTTTGAAAATCAATCCAATTTTTTTTTCATCGCGCCATTTTTAAAAATCGTGGTAGTTCTGACCGCAATTGGATAAGCGAGGATAGTTCAGAACCCCTTTTGAATTTTTTCCCAAAAAATATTATAATATGTGATATAGTCAAACATCGATGGAAAATACGACAAGAAATTTTTATTTATTGGCAAAAGTTTCTTAAAAAGTATTAACACAGAAAATCATTATTATAATTAAACAAAAAGTTATCATTTCTGTTCATTCAAATAATTTTTGTACCAACTGTACGATTGTGATTGAAAAATCTAAATTTAAAAAGATAGTGTCAACAGTTTTGGGCCAAGTTTCTTATGTTTATGGTCAGATACCATAATTTTAGCAAGACATCCCCACACACGAAAGTATTTTAGAGTTAGCTGTTTCCCAGTTAACATCTCGTATGGAGTGCGATCTTTATGTTTGGATGGAACTCTATTCAGAATATGACAAGCCGTATTCAAAGCTTCACCCCATAAATATTTTGGCAATCCAGATGTTAATAACAAACTGTTAATCATATCTTTGAAGGTTTTATTTTTCCGTTTTGTTACCCCATTAGATTGAGGTGAATACGGAGGTGTTTCTTCATGAATAATGTCATTAAATTGACAATATTCAACAAACAGACCGGAAAAATATTCTCCTTCTCTGTCAGATCTTAGGTGTTTGAGTTTTCTACTAGTTTGGTTTTCAATTTCATTGAAAATGATAAACTTGTCTAAAACCTCATCTTTATTTGCTAACAAATATACATAAAATATTTATTATAGTCCTCAATAAAAGTGATGAAGTATCTCTTATAATCCCTGGTTAATACTCCATTAAATTCATAAATGTCTATATGTACTAAGTCTAGAATTTCTGAATCCCTATTAACTGAATGATAGGGTCTCCTTCTTGATAGCTTCAACACATATCTGACATTTTAAATTCTTATCAATGGTGTATTTAGGGATCAAGTTTAGATTCATCATCCTTTTTATTGATTCATAGTTAACATGTCCTAATCTGCTATGTCACATACATGCGTTTTCTAATATATTTGCAACAGGACAAAATGAAAGAATATGAATTAGAAAAACTTGCATTAATGATAGAAAGATGATCAGCTCTTAGCTTAAATGGTCCATCAGATAGATATCCTTTGGCTATAAAAGCATTGTCCAAAAGAATTACAGCCTTACAATTCTTAAAACAGAATTCATAACCTAGTCTAACTAATATAGAACAGCTAATGATGTTTCTTCAGATTGCCGGAATATGATGCACACCCTCCAGTAGCATTGTACTTCTAGTTGGGAACTGCAACTTGACAGTTCCAATACCTAATACTTGTGCATCACTGGCATTCCCCATCTTCACTGTTCTCCCATCGACAGACTGATAAGACACAAAAAAAACTTTGTTAGCACAGATGTGTACAGTAGCTCCAATATCAACCAACCACTTAAGGGGTTCATATATAGTTAGAACTTCAGGTATTAAGGTCGCATACCTGCTCTCCCTTGAGCAGTGTCTGCTCTTCCAGATCCTCCAGTAACCATGTTTGCCTGCGAAATGTTGTTTCCAGGTTTGGCTGGCTTTTTAGGATAGTCACGTCTGAAGTGACCTGCTTGGCCACACTCCCAACATGGCTTTTTACCAGCCTAACAGCCTGCTTCTTGGTAACCTTCTTGGATGCTGGATTCATCTTCCCCCTCTTGTTCTGTCTTTTCTCGGCCACCGCAAGGTTGGCCCTAGCTTCCACTGGTAGGCTTTGATGCCGCTTGCTATGCTGCTCCTCCACAGTCACTAAAATCATCAGTTGGTTCATTAAGAGTTGACCCGTCTGATGTTTCAGTTGGAGGCCGAAGTTCGACCAATATCGGGGGAACTTTTCAATGATTGACATAACTCTGAATGACTCGGGAAGAGTCATTTCTACTTCTGTCAACTCATGAAAGATGTGGTTCACCTCTTGGACTTGTTCGGTGACTGACTTGCCTTCGACCATCCAATAGTCTAGTTATCGAGAGACATTGTACTTCTTGAGACCCAGGTTAACGGTGCTGTATTTCATGTTCAATTCATCCCATACATTTTTGGTCGTATGGTGATCGACGTTGAACACGTCATACAACTCATCTGTTAGTGATGCCAGAATGACGCACTTAGCCCACATGTCTTTTTCCTTGAAGAAAGCCATCTCGGCCTCCTTAGGATCATACTCAGTGGGTTTCGGTGGCTCTGTCACCACTACCAGATACAGGCTCCTAGTACAAAGCTACATCTTCATATGGCTTGACCACCGTTTGAAGTTGCGCCCCGAGAACTTGTCAGGAAGGCCTGTCATGTCGACTCTGGAGGCATAAAGCCCTCCATTTTTTGCAGCTGTCATGCCGGCAATTTGTAGTCCGGCCATGACATTAGGCGAGCTACATTAGTTGTAACTCGGGCAGCGGAAACTTCAGCAGTGGTTTTGGCAGTTGCAGTCTCAACAACAGTCTTGGCTGCAATGGTTTCAGCAGCGGTTGCTGCGGTTTCAACAGTCGTTCTAGCAGCATCAGTTGATGATCTAGAATCAATGGAAACCATTACTGTAACACATACAAGAGCACCAGTTAATAACTCTATGATTTCCTCTAAGATTATTGGAAATGGACGTTCTAGCATGCTGGTTATATTAACTGCATGTATCAAAACAAAACTGACAAGAGTAAGAAAGCAAAGCATGATACTTCTTTTTACCGAATCACTACCGTAGGTAGTTAGCCTTAGAGGAAATCAGCCCGGCAA
>NQLW01000021.1:565650-594730 GCA_002312845.1 Kalanchoe fedtschenkoi
TTGCGAGATAAGAGCTCCGGGAAGACGCATCCGAGAGCGCCCAGCATCGCCCATCGGCAGTGGATCACCTCAAGCTCACGGTTCTTGGCGAATGTCTCGGGGTCGGCCGAGAGTCCGGCGGTGTCCCAGCCGTAGTCACCTGGGAATTCACCGGTCAGGTAGGATGGAGCCTCGCCGGAGAAGGGTCCCAAGTACTTGACACGGTCAGGGCCGTACCATGGGCTGGAAGACGCCGCTGGCTTCGGCTTGGCACCTGTTTTCCTCATTGTCACCTTGCCAGTGCCGAACAGCTCTGACGCAGCTGGGGTGATCTTCACTGCCTGTCCGGCGAGCGAAGGAGAAGACAAAGCCATGGTTGAAGCAGCCATTGATACAATCAAGTAGCAAAAACCAAAGAAGAAGCTTTTGCTGTGTGTTTTGGGTGAGCTGAGAGTGATGCTAAAGTAAGAGAAGAGTCGGCCATTTTTATAGCGGCTGAGAAGCTATGCTTCTTATCTCGCACTATCTGTACCTCTCACCCCATTGGCCAGCCCTGATTCTGCCACGTCCACATGGCTGGTTGTCTCTCACCCAACAAGCCCAAGATTTTCGCCTGTTTTGATCAAATGTTGCCTACAGCCAGTTGCGGACTTCATTTAATAACCCAAAGTTATCAGCAAGACAAGTGTCCGCAACTGGTTGGGCGAGACTCAATTTTCATATACTGAGTTTTGATTCTTACCCGTTGTGCCCCTTTCATTTGGACAAGTTGAGGTGAGAGTGCCACATGGTCAACAAAAATCTCTGTCTGAAAATGTGATAAGCCAATGAGAATGGAGCAAGAGAGTGAGCTGAAGATGAGGGTTTGATCAGCTGTATAGCAGCATATAACCATAGAGGAGTTTCACTCGATTTCCACCACAACGACCTCCAACTCTTCCTTTTCAACGCATAGTCTTTCCACATCCTAATCTTCGCAATGGCTGCTTCAACCATGGCTTTGTCTTCTCCTTCGCTCGCTGGGCAGGCAGTGAAGATCACCCCAGCTGCGTCCGAGATGTTCGGGACTGGCAAGGTGACAATGAGAAAAACAGGCGCCAAGCCGAAGCCAGCGGCGTCGTCCAGCCCATGGTACGGCCCTGACCGTGTCAAGTACTTGGGACCCTTCTCCGGAGAGGCTCCATCCTACCTGACCGGTGAATTCCCAGGTGACTACGGCTGGGACACCGCCGGACTCTCGGCCGACCCCGAGACATTCGCCAGGAACCGTGAGCTTGAGGTGATCCACTGCCGATGGGCGATGCTGGGCGCTCTCGGATGCGTCTTCCCGGAGCTCTTATCTCGCAACGGTGTCAAGTTCGGCGAGGCCGTGTGGTTCAAGGCCGGAGCGCAGATCTTCAGCGAGGGAGGCCTCGACTACTTGGGCAACCCGAGCCTGGTCCACGCCCAGAGCATCCTGGCCATCTGGGCCACCCAGGTCATCCTGATGGGAGCCGTCGAGGGCTACCGCATTGCCGGAGGGCCGCTCGGGGAGGTCACCGACCCACTCTACCCCGGTGGCAGCTTTGACCCGTTAGGCCTCGCGGACGACCCAGAGGCTTTCGCGGAGCTCAAGGTCAAGGAGATCAAGAATGGAAGGCTTGCCATGTTCTCCATGTTCGGGTTCTTCGTGCAGGCCATCGTCACGGGAAAGGGGCCCTTGGAGAATCTCGCTGACCACCTCGCCGACCCCGTCAACAATAACGCCTGGGCTTTCGCCACCAACTTCGTCCCCGGAAAGTGAGAACTGAGAGCTTCATATTCCGAGTAAAACCTATGAGAGTCAGTTCAGTACTGCTGTAATGTAAATCCTTCGCACCTTAATGAAGTAAGATTTCAAGCAAATGTTCACCTGCAGTCTATATTGCTAGTTCCAAAGAAATCAGTCGAAAAACAGTAAAGAAGTTCGGTAACTTTCCTATGTCCTTGGAAGCCGACGCCATTTTATTCAAGACTGATTTTCTGTACAAGTATAACACTCCATCCGACAGATGACTAAGAGACCCAAATTCCGATCCCAACAACATAAAATCGCCAAGTTTTCGACATACCGCAGGTCCTATGAACAAATGAATGACACAGTCGCAAGAGCGAGGTCGATCGATGAGGCCCCTATGCTTCTTTCCTACGATTATATCTGATACCTGATGTAAATGGACCAGATCTTTGTGACTGGAGGAGCTCAGGAGCGATTCGCGGCTTTGGCCCTGCTGACGGATTTCTGGTAAAGCTCTTCGTATTGCGAGGCAGAGGTGTCCCAGCTGAAGTCCATGCTCATGACCTTCTGAACGAGCTGCTGCCACCGCTCCTGATCAGTGTTGTAAAGCCTGAACGCGCGATCTAAGGCACCGTTAAGCCCCTGCGAGAATTTGACATGAAAACGGCTCAGCTAATTAAAATGTGGAAGTCGAAAAATCAGGTATCTGAAGTACCGGACGCGCAAAAGCTAGAGGGATGGATACCCGTTCGTCAGGGTCGTCGAATGTGTATCCGTTCCGAAACTGGAGAGGTATTGTTTCATCGTCCACGTCAAAGACACTGAATCCGACGAATGCAGTGGTTTAACTTTAACATGAGTCATCGTCTCACTGTTTAGTAAAAAAAAATAGCAAACCAATTATCAGCCAGCGTACCTGTCGTTGAGGCCGCCGGTTTTCCTCACAACGGGTATGGAGCCGTACCTCATCGCTATCATCTGCGGAAGTAAGATTCAATAGATAAGCCGCGATTCATCATATCCGCTACGTAACTTGTATGAAGAAATCAGCGTTGTCTAGGCTTACTTGGGTCAGGCCGCAAGGCTCGAAAATAGATGGAATGATGAACATGTCAGAAGCTGCGTATATCGAATGGGAAAGCGACTCATCGTATTTCAGTATCAACCGAATATGATCGTGGTTCTGAAAATTGTTCGCGATCCCCTCAAACTCCCTCTGAAAATTCCGACGAAGATGAAACCACATCAGAAATGACAAGTTGCAAAAGAAGCTACAAATGGGATTAAAAGTCACCTGGATGTGCGGCACCGGACTGGAACCGAGAAGCACAAACTGCCCTCCGAGCTCGAGAGTCCGATATATAGCGTGTCGTATCAGATGCACACCCTTCTGCGGAACCAATCTCGTGATGCATCCAACCTAAGTTTTCCGCACAAAAAGAGTGTTAATGGAGGTAAGCTTCTTCCTTGACATGAAGCCAATCGGATAGCGTTAGTGCAGTAAATGTTACCAACGGCTGCCGAGCGTTTGCTGACGATAGACCTAGCTGCCTCCGCAAAGCTCCCTTGTTTTCCGCTTTGCCTTGAAGATCCTTGGAGTTATACTGGACTTGGAGAGCATTATCTGTCGCAGGATTCCACACATCCGTGTCGATGCCGTTGAGTATCCCGACAAATTTTCTCGAGTGCGAATTCAAAGTTCCATGGAGGCCTTGCCCAAGCTGCAAACAGCAAGAATATGGTAATATCAAGCTTTAAAACCATAAAATTCAGACCCAAATATCTGACATTAGCCGTACCTCGGCAGATCGCACTTCTTGAGCGTATGTGGGCGAGACAGTAGACACGATGTTCGAGAACACGACGCCGCCCTACAGCGCAGATAACAACAATCAGATCACTCGCGCGACACGAGAGAGATAATACAAAGTTGCAGTTTCAAACCTTAACAGGATTGATTCTATCGTGCGACGAGTTATGTTGCATCCTATCGGGTCTATTCAGCTGGGACACATCGAGCCCGCAATGCGCTAAGTCCGAAGCCGGAGCTGCGCCTTGATACTCAAAATTATGGCATGTGAAACATATTCTCGCTGTATTCAGCCCCTTTGGCGCATAGAGGTCCCAGTAGAGCGGCGCCTGACATGAGAACGGATCAAACTACAACGAAACGGCCAACCAGAAGAGACGGCGTCTGGAAATGGAAGAACTAAACTTACGACGAAAGCTGTCTGCCAGTCATGGCAGTGGATAATGTCCGGCTTCTTTCCAGCCTGGAGGAGCAGCTCAAGTGCAGCACGGCTGAAGTAGGAAAACCGCTTGAAGTCGTCATTCTCCCCGTAAAACTGCCCTCTCAGAAACAGCCTGTCTGGATGCTGAGGCTCGATAAAATACACAGGGAGACCTGCACGCATACACAAATCATCAAACTCAACCGAAAATTCAAAGAATCGAGCGGAAAGTTTAACTAACCTTCGACCGTTCCTGCCCATATCTTATTTTTGTATAGCCTGCCGTTGAAATACGATTCCACTGCTGCGTCGAGGACCTGTAGAGAACATTGGCAACTGGCATTAGTTCAATATCTGCCGATACCTGAGCTTCGAATGCAATCATACCCTCAGATCTCGGACACGGTCCTGCTGCATGCAATCATATTTAGGAAGAACGACTTCCACGAGGTGTCCTTTTTTCTGCAGCGCTTTACCGAGACCGGTGACCACATCTCCCAGGCCCCCAACCTGTACAGAAAATAATGAGCGATTTCAAACTCCGGCCTAGACATTTTTCAACAAGTTCAAAAAAACAGGAAGCGCGCTGAACGTGAATAAGTACTGAATCCGAGAATCTAAGCTGCCAGAAGTCTTATTGATCATTTTTGTCTTTCAAACAATTAACTCAGCGGTGAGAGCAAGTGAAACCGACCTTAGCAACCGGGGCCATTTCAGCGGCGATGTGAACGATATGCAAACCTGCACTAAACATCAGCAGAAGCACCGGAGAAGAGTTAAGATGATGGCGTAAAAAAATGGCCAAGATGCGTATGGAGAAGCGATACCGTTTGGGAGCCGATGTCAGGCTCAGAAATGTATCCAGAACATCACGCTCATTCCTGCCTCTGGATTCCAAGAACGCGTCACGAATGCGTACTTTTCTCTGCCACGCCATCTCCCTCAAAAGCTGCGCATCTTCCGCTTCGATTTTCTTCTCGAGTAGCCAGCCATCGATGAGGAGCAACAGGCGGCTCCAGAAATCCCACGGCATGTTGGTCACAGGTTCATCCAACGCCCTCTTTTTGCTCTCCTCTTTCAAAGCGCTCAACGTGTCTTGAAACTGCGTGACAGATTCTTGATACAGCGCGACGTAAGAATGTATCTCCTCGTCAGACCTTTCGAGACGCTCCTCCAGCAGCTTTATCTGTTGCTGCAGCAGCTCGTTATACTGGTGGATCTTATCCGATGACAGCTTATAGATGCTAGCTTCATTGAGAGACTCTTCCAGTTTATCGACTTTCGTCCGGAGCTCATGATTTTGCTGCAACACCACAACAGCCTGGTCCGCCTGTTTGGTGGCCTTATCGAGTAACTCCTGCAAGTTTTCGACTTTCTGCGCCAGATCCTGGCACTCGAACTTCAGACTCGAAAGCTCAGAAACATCTTCTTGCGACACCGCAACTTTGGACTGCAAATCCCTCAGCCCCGTCTCCAGCGTCGAGCGCTCTTTCTCCAGCATAACAACTCGTTCATCAGTTCGTATAACTCCATCGAGCTCCAATTTAAGCGATTGCACGTCATCCTTTAGAGACACATTTTCAACTCTCAATAACTCAAGCTCCTCTTTTAACGAATTCAAACCACCGTCAATCGAGTCACCGTCATTCAACGCTTTATCCCGAATCTCAAACATGTCGAGCTGATTAATCTCATCCCCACCCCTGCTCGACAGTTCACCCCGAAGCCTCTCCAGCTCATCTTCTAAAAGTTCAACGCGTACTTTCTCTTGTGCAGCAACTCTGATTTTAGCATCGGTTTCAGCTAATCTCATCTCTAGCGCATTGATTTCGCCTTGCAAGCCCTCCTTTTCTCTAAGAATTTTTCCGAGGTCTTCCAGCGCGCGAACTCGCGCTTGATTGAGCAGCAGAATATCTACAAGATGAAAGGCATTAGTAATCCCAAATTAAGGCCCTCTAGAGAACCATCCGCTAAACAAGTGCTAAGCTAAAGGGCAAAAATACAAATATTGCCGGAGATATAAAAGGGGAAAAGTCCTACTTTTTTCGGCATTTCTTATCATGCCTATTAAATCCTCAACTTGAATACTCGAAAGCTGCCCTCCACTCGTCGTCAGTTCCATGGATGTGTAATGCTGTATAACTTCCGGATTTTCGTTCACTACCTAAAACGAAAATATATATATATATATATTTCTTAGTTTTTCAGATCATGATATCTCTAGGTACAAAAGATTGGAGGTGTCAGAAAAATACCGGAGAATCCATCTCCTGCAGCGGAGGCTCACTCGCTAAATCCACACTCCCAAACTGATGCGCGCTAGTACCTAAACTTGCATCCGCCACAGATTCCTGCCTCGCAGAATCTGTCCCTGGCTTGTCATTGTCCAAGCCACTGTCATCGACAACGTTCATCATTATGTTCCCATTTTGCGGAGGATTCTCAGGGTAGACTTTCTTTGCCCTCTTCTGCTGAGAACTACACCGATTTCGGGAACATTAGATGAGCAAGAACACTAGAATAGGACTTAGGTTTATGAGACTAGACATGTTGCATCAGAACAACTCACAGGAAAGAAATCAAGAACCAGAAATTCCCAAAACCCTAAAACACTAACAATGATAAAAATGCAGCTGCAAAACAAAAGGATCAAGAAAGAACTCAGCGGAGAGTGATTAGGGCGGAATCCGGAGCACCCATTTACCTGCGCTGCCGCATCTTACAGTAGGCAGGGAACAGCCTCGGGTAAGCGACGATCAGCCGCATGTTGGAGCAGCGGTTGCAGTTCAAATCACCCAATCCATAGTTCAAGAAACAAGTCGACAACTGGGTCGTCATTGCAGCGAGAACGCGACTTAACCCCACTTCACAAAAATCTCATCTTTAACAACATCAATCTTCGCAACGCGAATTCAAGCGACCACCCTTTACTTCCACAGTCTCGACGCGTCGAGTGGCGAATACAAAGCTGCGATCTTTGCGAGCCCGAATGGGCCTTAGCAGCGAGGCGTCTGATGACGCATCGAGCGACACGTGTCCTCGTTTCTTATCTTATCTCAATCGAACGGTTGACGTTGATTGATGTTGAGTTGGCTTACGCGACCCGACCTTGATCCAATGAAGCAGTGTAGTGATTGTGACTGTCCGGATATCAAATGTGTGCTTCTAAACAATATGGAATTTAGTCACAGCTTCAACAGCTGGAATCTCAGTCAGCTGGGTGTAACTGTATCTTGTGGGTTAAGCAATCTGAACGTGTTTGAGGATCTGAACAACATGGAATTCAGTCATAAGCTTCAATCTTTTTTACGTACGAATCATGATTGAAGGAGTTGACATCTTCCACAGCTTCATGCAGTATTGCAGCTGCGTTGAATTTGAAGCAAACAGCTTGAGCTTTACAGTGAGCTGCAGCAATTTATGGGCGCAGCAAGTTTCAAGGATCATAATTCCATGTTGCAGTCGGATTTGAGACCATCCGAGTAATGTCGATAAGAAGGCAAGAACAAAAGCTTGGATTTTGACACAATCTATGCACTCATCCTTTGAAGAAAGCTGCGGAAAAGATGGAGGCCACGAGGAGACAGAAAGCGCTTAGACACCGGAGAATCAAGCGGCAAAGCACGTTCAAAGCAAATGTTTAGAAGCGAATATCTAATTATCAGTTTGATCAATCATACAACACATTATGAAATAAAAAAAATATAAGCAATAAATACTTAACAAGTGAGCACTAACAAATAATTGTGTCCATATGCCAATCACTCAAGTTGACCTAAATTGACCAAGGATGACCAAACATTTTATGAGGCTTTAACAGTTGGAAGTTAGAACAGCCTCTTGACCCGAATTGACCACGGTTGACCAGAACTCTGACTCACTCTGTTGGGAGTTGGGTGACAGAGAAAAACTGCAGAGTTGGATGAAGGAAGGGGAAGGAAATTACAGAGGATGGTCGAGAGTTTAGGAGGCAGAAAAGAGTAGGGATAGAGTAGTTTACACAGGAATAGGATATTGTATTTCTTTCTTGTTGTTCCCCCCTTACACCACCCTACTATTTATGTCAAATTATGGCTTAACAGCCTACTGCCCGACTAACAAACTTTCTGCCCGGCATGATTATTCTAGCAAATATTCGTCACTTGAGTAACGTTTGGAGGGAATATGCGCCCTAGCTGGCTGCCCTTGATCCTTTAGTTTAAGGCCCGCAACATTGCCACCCCCATCGAAATAGACCTTGTCCTCAAGGTCGAAGTCAGGAAATTCTTTCAAAAAACTGGAGACATCTTCCAAGTTGCATCGGTAATAGGTTGATGTTTCCATTGGACTTGGAATTGAGGTATGATCTTCCTATTTCGCTTGATCCTTCGGAACTGCAGTAAGGCGCAAGGTTGTCCGCTCTCTTCAGGTGTTTGGAAGCTTGGAGGCAGGGTCACGTTCAGGCCAGGATTGCTCATCATGCATTTCTTTAGGATCGAAACATGGAAAACGTTATGCACCTTGCACCCTTCTGGAAACTTGAGGCGATATGCCACTGGCCCGATGCGCTCCATGATGCAAAAGGGACCATAAAAGCGCTTCGCCAGTTTACTAGAGCGGCGTTGCGCTACCGTGCTTTGCCGAAAGGGTTGTAGCTTGACGAAGACTCAATCTCCGACTTGGTAAACCTTTTCACATCGTTTCCTGTCAGCCATTTGTTTCATCCTGTGTCGAGCTCTGTTAATGTTGGAACGAAGTTTCCGCAGGAGCTGTGTTCTGTGGTTCAAGTGGTCTTCAACTGCTTCTACTTTCGTAGTTCTTGGGACGTAGTCGGAGACTGAGGGGGGTGCACGCCCATAGACAGCCTCAAAGAGTGTCATTTGGATCGACGAATGTCATGTGGTGTTGTAGTTATACTCGGCCCAAGGTAGCCAGTCAGTCTAATCGTTCTGATTTTCGTTAACATGGCACCGGAGGTAACCTTCAAGGCTCCGATTAACCACCTCCGTCTGCCCATCTGTTTGCGGGTGGTAGGCGCTGCTGGCGGCCAGAACTGTTCCCTGTAAGCGAAACATCTCCTTCCAGAACTTGCTCATAAAGATGGGATCTCGGTCTGACACGATACTCGCCGGAAACTCATGTAACTTCCCTATGTCCCTGAGAAACGTATGAACCACTTCTGTCACTGTAAACCCCGACCCGAGAGGGCTGAAGTGTGCGTACTTGGTGAGGCGATCGACTACTACCATGATTGCTGTCTTGCCATGGGAATTTGGTAGGTGTGTAATGAAATCCATTGAGATATCTTCCCATACCTGGGTCGGAATTGGCAAGGGCTGAAGTAGGCCTTGTGGAGCTATGTTGAAAGACTTAACTTGCTGACATATAAGGCAGTTTGCCACATACTCCTTGACATCTTCCTTCATTTTCTCCCAATAGAAGTTGTCGGCTACTCGCGCCAAGGTCCTTTGAACTCCCTTGTGGCCGCCTCCTGGTGTGTGGTGAAACTCATGTATGATCAGTTATGTTAAGGCCAAGTCCCTGGGTACCCAGAGTCGGTCTCGGTATAGGATGAGTCCATCTCTTATCTTGTATTGTTGATGTTGATCAGGTTTGTTCAAGACGTTTTGCACTAATGCTTTAGCTGCTCCATTCTCCTCAGTGTACCTCCGGAGTGCCCGCAATATTCCTAACACTGGCTTCGACACGGCCTGTAATGTCTGATATGTTGCCTCTTGCAGTCTAGAGAGGGCGTCAGCTGGACCATTTTCCTTGTCAGGCTTGTAAATCACATTAAAATCGTACCCTAGTAATTTTGCAATCCATTTTTGCTGCTCTGGAGTATGTATCGTTTGAGTTAAGAGAGTTCTCAGGGGTTGTTGATCTGTGATGATTGTGAATCGAGTGCCGAGGAGGTACTGTCGCCATTTAGCTACTGCCGCGACCACGGCGTACAACTCTCGGTTATAGGCGGAACTGTTTTGCAGGGAGGGAGTGAGCTGTTTACTAAAATAGGCAATGGGTCGTCCTTCTTGAGCAAGGATTGCCCCAATTCTGACTCTGGAGGCATCTATTTGTACTTCGAATGGTTTGGAGAAATCCGGCAGAGCCAATACGGGGGTTGTCGATAGAGCTTCTTTGAGATTGTGGAAGGCTTCAGTGGCCTGCTGAGTCCATGTGAAGGCATCCTTTCGCAGCAGGGTGGTCAGGGGCACCGCCTGCCGAGCATAGTGTTGGACAAACCTCCTGTAATACCCCGTGAGTCCCAGAAAACCTCTAAGTTGCTTAATGGTCTTGGGTTGGCCTCATTCTCTGATGGCGGCGATCTTAAGAGGATCAACCGACGCCCCTTTCGTTGATATAAGATGCCCGAGGTATGCAATAGATGACCTAGCCACATCACACTTTGCAGGTTTAGCAAAAAAAGAATGAGCACTAAGGAGTTGCAGTACCTCTTGTAAGTGTTGAAGGTGATCTTCCCAGTTTGCGCTGTAGACCAGAATATCATCGAAGAAGACCAGTACTTGTTTCCATAGCATTGGCCGAAACAGGGGCATTCATCTCTGCTCGGAAGGTTGAGGGCGCGTTTGATAGCCCGAATGGCATTACCAAGAATTCGTAGTGTCCCTCATGGGTCCTGTAGGCTGATTTATAAATGTCATCCGGGTGCGTCCTTAACTGGTGGTAACCAGACCTTAAATCCAGCTTTGAGAAGATGCTTGCGTAGTGTAATTCGTCGAGCGGCTCATCCACCGTGGGAATTGGGAATCTGTCCTTTACCGTTACTGCGTTGAGAGCCCTGTAATCCACGCAAAAGCGCCAACTCCCGTCCTTCTTTTTGACTAGTAACACTGGAGAGGAGAATAGACTAGAGCTTGGTCGGATGATCCCGTCTTCGGTCATTTGTTTGATAAGCTGTTCAATCTCTGACTTTTGGAAGTGCGGGTACCGGTATGGGCGCACATTGACTGGGTTTGCGCTTGGTAGTAAGGGTATCTTGTGATCACAAGTGCGCGGTGGAGGTAAGCCTTGGGGTTTAGCAAAGACCATATGGAATTCCTTTAGCAGAGTAGTAAAGAGTTTACCGAGCTCGGGTTGTAGTTCCTCCGGCAGCTGTGGTACCAGGGGTTCAGATTCGGAACTGACGTTAGGTGCACTACCGGATTCCCATGTTACTGTCATCTGGTAGTAGGACGCCATAACACTTGTCTGTTTCATCCGGCTGAGCTGGGTCAAGGACAATTCTGCTGTTGCATCCTTGCTGGAGAGCCCGTATAGAGTAATCTTGGTTCCATTCTGGCAGAAGCTTACCCACATGTTCTTGTAATCAAAGAGTGTTGGCCCGATTTGAGAGAGCCATTGAGCTCCTAGCACTACATCCGCTCCATAGATCGGTAAAAGATGAAGGTCGATGATGAAGTTGTGTTCACCTAGTTGTATCGGCACTTGGGAGCAGACTCCTTCGCATTGCAGTTCTTCCCTGTTGCCTATGGTGACGTTGAGATGTCGAGATGGCTCGATTGGAAGGCCGAGGTATTTGGCAATCCTAGTTTGCGGAAAGTTATAGGTGGAACCACTGTCTATGAGGACCGTGATCATCTTCCCTTTGATGGATGCTGTCAATCGCATCGTGCTCGGGGCTGTTTTTCCCTGCAAGGCGTGGAACGAGATGGTGGGGATTAGTTCATCGTCGGTTACCCGGTCGACAGGAAGCGGCGGCTCAATAGGGGGAACTTCCCAGTCTATTTTCTCATCTCCCTCTTCCGCTTCATCTGGTTCCTCGTCAGGATCCATCATTAGGTAACACTGGAAGCGTGGTTTGCAGCGATGTCCAGGTACGAATTTTTCGTCGCAATTGTAACATAGCCCCTTCTCTCTGCGGGTTGCCATTTCAGCCAGTGTGAGGCGTTTGATCGGAAGGGAAGTGGTTGGTGGGGTTGGTCGGCGCTGAGTAACGGGATTGTGAAGGTTGGTTGGGCTTAATGTTGAGTAAGGTTGGGCGTATCAGGGCGGAGCCATTCGGTGACTGAGGGATTTGAGGGCAATCAGTTTTTCCTCCGCGACCCTGGCCATTCCCATGGCTTCCTGCAGGGTAGAGGCTCGTAATAATACTATCTCACGGTGTACTTCCTCCTTGAGCCCGGCTAAGAATCGGTTCCGGAGGTTATCCGGAGTGAGGCCAGGAGTTCGAGTTGAGAGGGTCTCGAACTCGATTATGTAAGACGGGACGGTGGTGGTCTGCTGCAACTTGTTGAGGGCTACTTCTGCATTCCAGTACTCGCTGGGGCCGAATGGCAGCCAAAGGTCCCATGTGAATCGGCTCCAGCTCGAGATCTGCTGCGTAGAGTACATCCATTGATACCACGACAAGGCCTCTCCAAGCATGTAGAACGATACCAGGTTTAACCGCTGATTTGGGCTTGTTTCGTGGTGGTCGAAGTAACGCTCCACCTGAAACAACCACCCCTCTACTCCCTCTCCGTTGAAACAAGGGATTTCCAGTCTGGGTAATTTTGGTGATACCGGCGGATACATGTCGGTGTTACTGTAGTAGGCCAGAGGTTGCAGGGGGTATGGTGTTGGGTTTGTGGGGAATTGGCGATTTGGGGTTGTGAGAAGTGGTGATGTCGGTGGTGCGGGGATGATCGGAGGTGGGGGGGTTGGGATGGATTGGCTGTTTTTCGGGGCGTAAGGGTGGCACGGGGTTCTCCGGTAGCCTCCGGTTGATATCCTCCACGATACTGACGAAGCGAGTCATGTCAGTGTTGTATTTCTCGGTTTGATGTGCCATTGTTTCTTCAAGGGATTGCACCTTAGCGCTGATGTCTATGCAGCTTGCTGTCAGTTGAGCCAGGGAATCCATGGTGGATCTGGTGTCAGGCATGCCAATCTCCTCACCCTCTCAATGAAAGCACCAAATGTTGGGGGTTGGGTGACAGAGAAAAACTGCAGAACTGGATGAAGGAAGGGGAAGGAAATTACAGAGGATGGTCGAGAGTTTAGGAGGCAGAAAAGAGTAGGGATAGAGTAGTTTACACAGGAATAGAATATTTTATTTCTTTCTTGTTGTTCCCCCTTACACCACCCTACTATTTACGTCAAATTATGGCTTAACAGCCTACTGCCCGACTAACAAACTTTCTGTCCAGCATGATTATTCTAGCAAATATTCGTTACTTGAGTAACATTTGGAGGGAGCACGCGCCCTAGCTGGCTGCCCTTGATCCTTTAGTTTAAGGCCCGCAACACACTCCGTTACATTAAAGGGGCTGATCTGCGCTTGTTTCAGGCCTTGGGGCGCTTGCGACCCTCTCCGGTTCGGTCTGATCCATGTACTGCTGGTAGGCGTAGGAGGCGAAGCCCCATACGGCGAGAAGCATGGAGATGACCTTGATCCCATCCATCTTTTCGCGGAAGAACACCACAGCGAAAACAGGGACAAGCGGCAGGCCCAAGGTGCTGATCACGTTGGAGAACAGCGCGGAGATTTCGTAGATCAGGCCCAGGGCGCCCAAGCCGAAGACCTGCCACCCGACGGCGATGCCAGCGAGGGTGGACACGTAGGAAGATGCCCCGAGCTTGAAGGAGTTCATTTCCGAAGCAATGGTGTTCCACTCCCCGCTGGCGAACAGGCCGATGACTGCTACTGCGGCGGCGATGGCTGACTGGTAGATGATGAGGTCGACGACTGCTGCCACGGATTCCTTTCTGAGGACTTTCTTGAACGCGAGCTGGGTCAGGGAGAGGAGGAGGGCGTACCCTGCTGATGCAGCGACGGTGCAGATGAAGCTGATGGCGTAGTTGGGCTTGGAGACTCCGGCGGGGCTGTCTGAGTCCGGCTGGAGGACCAGGAGCGTCGAGGATACGGTCAGGAGGACCAGTGAATTGACGATGAAAGGAGTGAACTTCTGCGAGTTGAGGAAGTAGCTGAACACGGCGTTGAAGGCCAGCTGCGAGGCGCAGATGAGGGAGAAAGTCGACACTGGGAGGTAAAGCAGCCCGACCGAATACAGCATGTTCGTTCCCACCAGCAGCAGACCGAGGCCCAGGTACACCGCTCCGACAGCCAAAGGCGACCGCTGTCGCTGCTCAGAGTGCGTCAGATTCTTGCCGGCCATTTTGTACGACCGGGTGAATAAATAGGGGATGAAGACTGGGAATCCGATCAACGGGACCAGCGTCACCATCCATTTGCTCTTCCCTCCGTCATCGTAGTACAATCTTCCCAGCAGCGTCGCGACGGTCTGGCCTGCCAGAACCAGGAATGTGTACAGAGCCATCCTCGCCCACCACCAGAATTTCACCTCTTTGGCTGGACCAGCCGCTGCTTCCCCAGACTGCGGCTGAGCTCCAAGCTCCATATCCGCCACAACCGCTGCACCATCAGTCAGAACACACATATCAGAAACAAGCAAAATCACAACTTACACAAAAAATCATCACATGATCAGCTATGTCACACATCTCCTCTCCTGCTTTTGACGGATGACACGGAGCGAGGACGAGGACTTTACCCATGATGTGCCGCTGCAGTGGCTGAGCTGAGCTGAGCATCCACCCCGACCAGCTGACGTATCTGCGATATATAAAGATGCGTGTGTGAGAACAAAAGACAGGTAGTTAGCTCATCTGAAGCGCGGAAGTCGTGAGGCTGAAACGAAGACTGCACGTCTCAGGCGGAGGACTGCGTTAGTAGAAGATCAGACGGGCTGAAGCCTGAAACACAGAGAGACGGTTAGGGACTCAAACTCAAATTAGACTAGCAGAGGATATTGAGGACCTCACGTTAAGGTAAGAACGAGGAGAAGGAAGCAAACCTTTCATTGGAGAGTCCCTCAGAAGTGATTGTCTTGGCTTGGCTGATAATATCAAAGTGGTTCAATCAGAGAGGAGACCATGACCCGTTGACTCTTTGTCATCTTCCACTTCCACAGGCTTCTGACTTAGCTTTCCGAAGTCGGATATCAAGGCTGTGGTCTGCATGCTGGCATGACCTTAGCCCTTAAGACGCCATGTACACATCTCAAGAGAAAATATTCAAAAGCATTCATTGTTTCCACACACACGCAAGATAACAATCAATCTGCACACAGCAGGAGTTGCCTGCTGAGTCATGGCAGCTGATTTCTCATAGAAGACTCAGTAAGAGAAGCTGTGGTCTTTCAGGTGCCTTAGGATTCAGGCCAGACAGCAAGAATCAAGATTTCTATTCATAGGAGTTGCGCAAGTTCATACAAGGAAACCGTGACGTAGGAGAGCGATGAGATGATACAAAATGGAAAGCGAGAGATTGAAAAAAAAAAAAAATCCTTCTGCTGTACCGTTGCGCCGTGTCGAGCTACTTCAACAGGATGAAGGGCGGCCTTCCTGAACAATTTGCTGATAAGAGAAATGAATTCTTCGACTTCTCTTGACTCCTTGCAGAATTTTGGTTGACATGGCTTGGCAGCTTGCAGCCTCTATGAAACAATTCGACTTTAAATGATATGACCTGGTCAGGTAATAAGTAGAGAAAAATTACTTAACTGCAAGCGTGCAAGGGGAGGAGATTGAAGCAGTGAGACAGATATTGACGGAAGAAGATGGTCAAGGGGCTTACTCGCTATCCATGTAAATGTAGTAAGAGAAAGGCGAAGCAATATAGAGATACTGAAATGGCAATCCCCGCAATGAAGTTGGCCAGCAGACGCTGATCGTCTTTCGTTGGGACGAAAGCTGACTTCAGTGAGTTTGTCAGCTCAAACAGTCGAAGTGAAACCTGCATGAAAGATGTTACACTCAATTTTTGCCGCACAAATGAGGGGACTTCATCATTTTCTGAGTAAGAGCTTAGAGGTTTACCAGAACGTATATTGCAGAAGTGAGCATGAAGTTAATCATTGGGTATTCTGGGATTATGCAAAGGAGCCACTTAGGTTGTCCATTCGGTACATCGGATCTGCACATGCAAATCAGAAATTTCAAACGACAGATTTTCTAAATAACACGATAAATTGAGTATAGCAAGAGTATGATCATCTCACCTCAACCAGATGTGAAACTGGGAAATGTATGTTTCTAGAGTTATCTTGCCGAGCCACCTAGTAAGGTAAAGATCAGTTAGAATTTTGTATTCTGCAATATGTGAATGTGACGAATCAGTTGTCAATGATTTAAAGAAGCTTACGCAAAGAGGGTCAAAGAGTAACTTCGGAGTTGGTGAGTGAAGTTCCGCAAGCAAATATACACTCTGCAACAACAAAGAAAATCAGTCGAGCTCTCAACTAAACTTCCAAACAGAATTCCAGGCATTGATATTTGAAAGGATGATTACGCACGTGATAGGGATCCATGACGTGTAAGGGTGATACTTGTTGTAGGTAACCTTGTCCAGCTTGTAAACGCATTGATACCAGATATAACCAACCTACAAAGGAAGAAAAACGATAAGTTGTAGCAGTAGGAAAGCAGGCAAGAGGCAATGGATGTCAGCGGACTCACCGCGAGAGCGACTGTCACAATGCTTGCTTTGATTGTACGTCTTCGTTTTGAATCACTTTCTTCCAGCTTCTCCATCCACCTCTCCACCTGAAATACAATCACATATTTGGTTTCTCAGGATCGACAGTTTTGACGACACTGCTTCAGTAATTAACACGCTACAGAAATGCATTAGTATTACACTTGGGTGATAGTAAGCATATAGCATCCCGATAATCCATATATAGCGATCCAACCCAGATCTGAAATGCCACTCGTGCAATCGTGGGAGGCTTGGTTTCGCCGGATCATTATAACCTGCCATAAGTACAATGTCATCGAAAGAATTTACTGAGTTCACCCTTCGGATTCCTCACAAGATTAAGATGGATGCACATATAAACTATAGCGAAGTGCCTAACCTAATAAAAATGTAAGAGGCCCCCAAAAGATATCGAAAACCCCAGGAACCTCCCAGATCAAGATGACAACAAGAAAGCATGCAACAATCTTCGCAGCCATCACCGATCCTATCTCATTGTACTTGTGGAAAATCCCGAGGGCTCCATACACCATGAGAGTAAAAAGGGTGTGCATCGGGCAAATATAGTAGAGCATGTAATCATTGTTGAGAACAACGCAACAGAAGGCGACAAAAAAGTTCAGCCTCCACATCATCTGCCAAGAATGTAACCAAAAATGTTCTCAGAATACGAGCGACAGTATAACAATTCATGACGAGTAAAAAGTTAATCTACCTGAGCAAAACGTGCCAGGCTGAAATCCTTTCGGATGTAATAATAGGAGAAGTTTCCGAATCCAGTCATCCATACATAAGCAGCAATGAAGATACGTATTGCGTTATATATTTCTGTAGCCGCAAAGTAATGGTACAGTAAGAACAAAACCTGTTGAAACTCCATCTTAGTACTCATTCATGTACAAAAATATACAATCAAGAAATCTTATCTAATGCAAAAACAGTTTGTAGACATTTCTTGAAGGGGTCAGTAGTTCAAGATGCTTGTCAAGGTGCCTTTCCAACAGTCGAGCAACATGATATAGTGCTATCTGAATCAGCTTGGGACAGTACATATGCTTGACGAAACCATGCATGCCCAGGCAGTAGTTTATAAGTTTATATACGAGAAACACTTGCCTGCATCCATCCTTTCCACTCTTCAGTTTGATGCCGGTTAAGGTACAGTACGGATTTCCCTGAAAATGCCGACTTGTCTGTGTGTTTCTTGAGTGAAGTCATGGCTGCAACTATGATGAGGAGAGAATACAGGAAAAGGAAAAGATCGCGGTTGTAGTTCTGTAAAAAAATTAAAATGAAAACAATGAGAAAATGGATCAAAATGACTATCACAAGTAGTTAGCAAAAAAATGGAAATCTGGATAAAACACCTTTGTAGACTCTGCTATCAGATCCGTACGATCACAGATGTAGAGGTAGAGAAGAATGATTCCGAATTCAGACCTGTAGCAATTCATGCCATAAATTGAGATGAACAATGAGTCCATAAAAGTGTTGTTAACTGTTTCGAAAAACTCACACTTGTCTCAAAGTAAGCCGGTTCTCAAGCAAGAAAGCGTCGTCCATTGTTAAGAACCTGTAACATATGGAGGCAGGAGTTGAGTTCAAGAGCCTCAGCACATGTTAAGAGTAGAATCATTTCACCACAATGGATGCATCTCCACCCACCTAATCAAATTTGTTTTAATTGATGGAGTACTAAATTTTGCAGATGCTGATTTCGTAAGGCCTCCTTCAAGCAATACAGCCCGGTCTTCATCCTTGCTTGCCTCATTCGCTAACTCCACCAAATTACTGTCAGAGTGTCTGCACGACCAAAATATCTGTCACTATACTCAGAACCGGAAGGTTGCATTCGAGGACATACTTGTGTATAGAAAAGAAACTCACACTTTTACAGGTGACGATGTTTTCTTATACTCTAGAAACTCTGAATATATCCACGCAACTAGCACCGGGATGAACCCAAGCAAAAAGGACACCTGAAACAATACGAAACAAATATTGAGAAACATCAAAGGACACAAGTCCTGATTCATGTCGACAGAGTGACATAGCATAAAAACAGCGGCTTCATCGACATTGATACTTACTCAAACAGTCTCGATATTAAATACAACAAAGTCAATTGATTAGCTAGACAGTGATAGCTCATTCACTCAACCTCAATACTGCCTAACACATGTGAAATGTGGAAAATGCAATTTCCCTAAATCGAAACCAAATGTTCAAGAGAGCACCTTCGATCCGCAACTCATATTAACCGATGTATACAATATCTGTTCATATAGGCAGCTCATACAGATTTACAACTTCATTCCAAGGCTAAAACAAACTTTTACAATGCTTCAAGAGACCAAGACCAACTGCCCTAAAGAGATCCAACTCTAAAGCTCAAAATCTTCACCTCCTCCAAATCCATATCCAGTCCATCATTCAGGCAAAACATCAAACACATTGCATACATAAGGGATCCAAAGCCTACCTGTCCGGCAGTGAGCGGCCCAGAAACCACCATTCCTGCGCCGGGACCCGATCGGAGCTGAAACCCACAAACAATCACAATTCAAACCCACCCAGATGCCGGGATCACAACAATCGAACCCGATCCGAATCAAATCAACAGAATTGTACCCTAGCGGCGACAAAGGCGCTACCTTTATCAGACGAGACGGAGAGAGCGACACTGAGATCAATCCCTCTCACTGCGACGACATCATATACGCACGGAAAGCGAAACCCCAGCAAGGATCTGGTGCAAAGATGCGCGCTTTTGCTTCAAGGTTGGAGAAAACCTGCAGATGAGACGTCTCCTTCACACTCCGATCGCTCTGCCTTAACCGACGGTTTATTTGGTTGTTGTGTTTTTCTTTAAAAAAAAAATTTGATTTTTTTTTCCCAATTTAATATCACAGGCAAGAACATGGAGCAGTTGACTGATTATTAAAATAATAAAAATTCAACATTTTTTAATTTCTTCATTTTATTTCACAAAAATTCAACTTTCTCATTTTCCAAACAAATTGAATAAAATGATGTCGTCGCTAAATATAATATTTCTTCGCTAATGATCATCATTTCGTCGCGAAAGCTTTTCATCTTGAGTTTCTGTCTAGAAGAAACTCAACAAGACAAGCCTCTAGCTTCAGCATTTTTTCCTCAACTGGCCTAATGCAAAGAGCAAAAGATATTTGCTGTTCTATTGTAAACTACACGAGGCTCGGAGACCTAACAAGAGAAGTCCAAGCAAAAAATGTACAATTTTGACTCGTCATCCTGTAATTCTGGCATCACGGATAAAGCAGATGGCTGAATCCCTGCGTTTGCTTTGGGGCTGGGAGTCAACGGCTCCTGTCCGCAGCCAAGCAGGTGTTGGAAATGAATTTCTTCAAGCTTGTGCTCAGTGTTGATCAGCTGTGAGATTCCATGAGGTCTGCGAGAGTGATCTTCCCACAGTTGCCCGAGTCCAGCCTCTCAAACTGTTTGCAGATCTCGAGTATGTCCTTTTCGCCCACCTTGCCCATTTCCTTCAGCTTGTAGATTACGTATTCCGATTTGCTGCACGGAGCCAAAAATAAAATAAATTACACACTCATTCAGATCAACGTGAAAATAATATATGCATAGTGGCAAGAAAGTGGAACTAAACAATGCACTGAAGCTAGAAAAACTTGGATCGAGAATTTTTAGAGTAAGTTCCGATGATTGCGGGCTCTTTCAGCGCCACGACTTAAGTATGATATGTGAGACTGTGTATCTGATAAAGGCTAAACTCCACCACTTGCTACCATTTTAAATTAAGAACAAAGATGTCACCGAGCATAGTAGGCATCAAAAAATGTAAGCAATCCAACTTGCATTATAGGTTAGGTGAGGACGTAATGGGAATGATTTACGGAAAACCTAACCCAGAAAACATCTGTACTCGTAGATACGGATTTATTAAGGAGACAACATACCGACTTCTAGGACCCTGCCTAGCAGCTCCAACTAACTTATTTATGACAATAATAATATTCAACGAGAATTATTTCGAGAATTGGTAAACAAAGGGCAATTTTTGTCAATAATAACAAGGGAATTTCGTATCTAATTGTTGTGCCTTCATCACTAAATATCATAATTTCATTGCTAGTAAATAGGGATCCATGTCATTGCTAGTAAATATCATAATTTTATTATTTTTATTTGGCTCTATTAAGAAGTGGTTTCTTATTATATTAAAGTGTTCAATGATACAACCTTTTATTTGTTTGTTCTGAATGGTAAATTAGAAAGTGTGATTCATATATTGTTAATTTGTTGGATGAAATATCGTCTGAATCATATATATACTTTACAAATCCTACATCTTCCTTCAATCAAATTGTACTTTCATTTTTGTAATTTTTTTGCTTTCTATTGTATCCCATGTTACACATGAATAAACAACATATATTAAAAATAAGTTTGCATTTTAATCATTTTTTTTTATTCTTAATGTGAAAAATGATAAAAGAAAATAATCTATCAATATTTTAAAAGTGAGTTATCAAAGGTGGCCTAACCAATTATTTACCTACATTATTCAGCCTCCAACATTTGATTTTATAGAAGGACATCAAAATCAGATGTTCGGAGATATGTACCTGACGAAACCATTATTGTCGATGTCTGCAGCAAGAAACTCCGAAACAGTCATGTCATGTGCGAGCACCCACTTGGCCATTTTCCGCTGCCTTTTATCGACTCTCGCCTCAGCCAAGTAAAGAAAGGCTCTAGCCACTGCGAGCGTCGAAACAAGCAGCCAAATAGAAGCAAATATCCTCCCCGACATCGACTGAAACGCCCTGTCCCCATAGCCAACCGTCGTCACAGACATCACCGACAAGTAAAACGAATCCAACCAGCTCAAGCTCTCCACAAAATGCATAACCCCAACCCCGACCGCGATGCACAAGACCACGACTCCCAGCGCCAGCGCCACCTTCATCCTTATCCTCATCCGCCCCTTCTTCACATCGATCAGCAGCGAGCCAGTTGCGTCCCTGTCGCCCCTATCGCCCTTCACTGTTTTCAGCAAGTAATTCTCTTGCAAATCCAGCACGTAGCTCACCATCCCGGATAGCAAAATGTCTATAAACCCGAATCCAACTAGCACGAACATTATCGAGAACAGCTTGGTGGCGGTGTTGTTCGGGGTTATATCTCCGTAACCTATCGTGCACATGGTCACTATGCAGAAGTAGAGCGCGTCGACCACCGGGTGCGTCTCCCTGGCTACAAAAGCATCCCTGTTAAATGAGTAGATAGCGACTCCAAGCGACAAGTAAATCACCAGCAAGACGAAGGCCTGGCAGACCACAGACTGGGAATTGGACTGAGGCTTCGGAATAGGCTTGACAAAGTCGTTGATCACCGCCATTGCGGGGGCTGTTTTGGAGCGGTGGAGGTTGGTCTTATGCCAGGGGGAGCTGGCAGCAGCGTCGTAGAGCAACCAGGAAGGCGACGGCTGGGACTGAAACGGCATCGTTGGGAGGTCGTGCTCGACGCGAATCGCTTCCGGGTTTGAAACTGGGAGCTGGGTGGTGTTTAGGGTTAGGGCGTCGAACAGGGAAGACGAGGAGGCGGAGTCGGCGGCGACGGGCGAGGAGGGGCCGAAGATCAAGCGGTCTTTCAATTCCTGTGGGGTGAGGGGAATGGGCAGGGAGACTTCGCCTTCTTCCGGGAGCGGGCAGAGCGGCGGCGGCGGCGGGAAGTGGGGGATGTGAAGCTTCCGCCTCGGGCTGGGGAAGGCCAGCAGCGGCTCTTTCTCCATCTGGGGTTGGCGGAAACCGGACAAAGATCGAAGCTTCGGCGTGAGATCGAGATGGGGTGGTGAAAGGTTGGATCTTTGGGGATTTGGGTTGTGGGGTGAGTGTGGCAATCAACGAAATTGGCGCAAAGCGGTGGTGGTGTGTGTGAATTACAAATTAAAATTAAAATTAAATAAAAATGAAAACTTTTGGGTTGCAATTTGTATTGAGTAGCCAATGATGTTCTGGGACATGTGACTAGCGGATAACTGGTAGGGTTGGATGATTAAGGATTAAATTGACTCCCAATTCATACTCATCACAGACTTTAATGCGGACTTATCGCAAGTTGGATGCGTTTTTGACTTTTTGAGCTGTTGGATTTGAGGAGCAGGGAGACTGGTGGAGGAAGAAACATGCCTTCGAACAAAAGTGATGACCTTTTTGGGTTTGGTTCTTGCACTTTTCAGTAGAAGGAATCAGATCAGCTTTCAGCATTTGGGCACACATAATCATAGACCACAAAATCATCGTCGAGTTACAGGAGGAGAGCTCTGTAGGAGAAAAATGCAACAGAAGAGGAGGCAACTGCTGACGGTGAGTCCGTTAAGTTCTTCCGAATGAGAGGTGTTGAGGACTCATCTGCAAGAAGTCGAGGACCTTATACTTGAGGAACTAATCGTCGTCGTCAAGAACACTCCTGCGCCTCTGGATCTGAAACAGATGCGCGGAAGACAGCAGCTCGAAATAAGGTTCATTTCATGTTCCACACGGACAATCGGTAAGGAGGAAAGATTATAATTAGAAAGTCAAAACTCACAGTGACTTTGGTCTGTTTGGAGGTTTGGGTGTTGATTTGTTCCAACAGTGATATCAGTTTCTCCTCGGATACCTGCACAATTGGAGGGGGCGAAGATGGCAATAAGTTATGCACATTTGAATCAGAGAAAGGCGTGTCCAAGCATGCGCCTGTTACCTTTTCGACTATCTGACCCATTTGAGCAGCTCGAAGTATGACATCCTCGACTCCCCTGGCCTTCTCAGGCTTCACTAACGCAATCCGAGCAACTGCCAAAAAGTCAAATCAAAATCAAACTCTAGCTAAAAAAAAAATTCGGGAGAAATCACAATGATGCCATTCCAAACGTTGAGTGGAGTAATCCTACAATCAAAGCCTGCTTAAATTGGATAATCGCAGTGATTAGAAAACAATACTGAAACTTACTCCTCTCTCTTGCTTCAGATGACAACACCTGACTGAGCATCATCTGCCTCCGCTCATCCGATTCCCTGCCGGAGTCAAAATACTTCAAAAACTCCCACTCAATAAACAGAAAGAAAAAAGTCATACGTAATGCAAGAGCAAGCCATTCGCGTTCGCAAGCACATCAAAACAACAAAACCAGTGATAATTGAAAGAACCAACCTTTTAGCTTCCTCCTGCGCCTTCTGCTGGTCTGAGTTTTGACTGCCGCCCTGCAATGTTTTCAGAAATGAAAACTTGAAGACGAAAAAAAAAAAAGCTTATTGAACTTGTAAAAGCGAAATTAGAAAACTTGTAGTTTACCCCTCCGCCGCCGTGCTGAGCCATGAGCTCCTGCATTTTTCTCTGCCTGATAGCTTCTAGCTCAGGATCAGCCTGCAGAAACCAGATAAATAAATTGAACAGCCAAACAACAAATCCCAACATGCACATACAGTCATCAGCCATGAAACAACTTCATACAATCACCATAAGTGTAAAAACACCATTTCGCATCAGCTCAATTCTCAACAACCCCAGATGCCAAATCCCTCAACCAGACCAAAAAGACCGAAACTTTAACGCACCGAGCATCAATCATTTTCGAATCAAAACCCCCCCAACACACAACGTTAAACTAAAGTCAACAACACACATCGTACATCAAAAACTGACAAATTGGGCAACGCGAACGCACCATCGGTCAGATCACAGACAGTCTCCACCCCTTCAATTCAATCTCTTTCCACCTTGCCTAAATCGAAACTCATCTTCCGCGTCTGGCAAACGCGATGTGTAATTCGTACGCGAGACGGGCCGCCTCCCAGTTGGGCCTCAAACGGGCCAACACTGTGGGCCTCGAACGGGCCGCAGCTCAGGATATGATATAGATATACATGTTTACAGATTGATTAATGGATCTGAACCGTTCGATGCGCACGTATCGAAGGTGGATAAAGATGGTGTAGAATATGAAAAACGTCCGGCGCGTACCTGACTATCTTCTCTTGCTTCTCCCCAGTCTCATGATCGCGTCACTATCTTCTCCTGCTTCATCACTGAATCGAAAATGGAGTGAAAACTCGAAACGCAGTCAAAGCAAGTCAACTAAAGCTCGACACCCAGAGGTCGTCTGGAGCAAGTACGCCTACAAGAGCTTTGCTTGCCTGAACAATGAGAACAAGTTTGATGGCTTCAACACGAACATCACTGTCCCTGAGTTTCTCAAACAGCCTGAGCTATGTATCACAGAGGGGCATTCGCAGGGAGCTGAACATACAGCAGCAATGGCAGGCAGTAATGAAGATGTTAACATGTTCTTATACTCTATTATTAGTACAAGGGAAACTTTTTGCACATCAAAGGGAGGCTGGCAAATTAAAAAGGGCAGCACAACGAAGCAAGAAGTCTCACAAAAACAGATTAGCATGATTGGTTCTCTCGGTTGGATATCATCGTATCCGCATATGACCATGTATATGAAGCCTACAACCTCTGAGTAACAGGTCGGCCAGCAAGTCCAGTCAGCTCCTTTTCAGTGCCTCTAACAACATTTAGATTTAAACAGCAGGTCGACATACATGGGAGGCCATGCGATGTTGTGACCAACGATTAGTACCCGTTCTGCCACAACTGTTGTTGGGACTGGTTTGAAGGCTGGACTTGAGACCCACCCATAGATCCGTCTCTCGGGTTTTGCTGCTGGTGGTCCATTGGCATCCCCGATTGGGAGTGGTAGAAGTTAGGGTACCCTGGGGAACCGAAGTGCTGCGAGGGCTGCTGCTGCTGGGTTTGGCGGAACCCGCCAGGCTGCTGGTTCTGTCCCTGGAAGTTGTAATATGTGTTTCCTGGGACAGCTGGCATTGTGCGGGAACCGTTCCCATGGGCATACATGGCCGAATTCTCATTCTGCAGCTGCGCCTGTGAATGCGTATTAACAACATAAATTCACTTCAAAGTAAAATATAAAGGTTCGGAAGACGTTATAAAGATTCTAACCAGTTCTGTCAATTTACCTGTTGGAGTGAGAGTAAGTGATCCTTGTATTGGGAGCTCAGAAGTTCATCGTACCCCATCGTCGAGCCACCTGGCACAGCAGTTTGATTCAGCGTAAAATTCCCCGGACCATTCGCCGAGCTTCCTCCAAAGGCACCATAGCCAGAAGCAACAGCCCCGGTCTGGGGCAAGCTACTGACGGAAAGATTGTTTTTGTATTGGGGTAGAATGGCTGCCAGGGACTGATGGTAAGGGTTGTTCCCGCCAAAAGCTTGCTGAAATGCAGAAGGCAAGTATGTATAACTTTGAGGCAAAAGGGGGTAGCTAATCATGTTCGTAAAGGGTCCTAGAGGTAGAGTAGGCTGCGAGTAAGGGTGCATTGCCAAGTGCTGGGGAAGACCAGGCCCTGCGGCAGCCACATTAGCGCTAGGCAACATTTGCTGAGATGAATTAATGTTACTTGTTTCAAGGGCCTGCAAATTATATACAATCAAATATTGACTTTGACCGAACATTTGTACTATAATAAATTGCTAACCAAACACTTTGTATAGGTAATTACCTCAGCTCCAGAGACGGAGGAACCACCAACTGACCCTGAGTTGCCGTATTTCACAGCCATTGACTGATTTGTGTGGAACTGCAAATAGGAAAGTTCGGAGTCTCTAACAGGCTGGTGAACACTTGATGCCAACAACGAACCAGGCGACAGATTAGCATATGCCTGAAAAATAAGAACTATTCTTGAGACCAAAAAGGTGCTGGAATTGATCGGATAAATGTGAACAGTTTTCATCATTTCAAGTTTCAACAACAGATTCCATTGCACAAAATGCAAAGATAGGTGAAAAGTACTAATGGCTAGCAAATTTACACAGTTATGATGAATGCATTAAAGTTCCCTTACCATGACGTTTGAGAAGGGGGCTGGATTCTGTGTCTGAGAGCTCGCCTGAGACTGAGCATAGGCAGCATTTAGTTGCTGTTGATGACTGCCATCCAAGTTGTATCCAGGCAGCGAATGATGGAATGTGTACTGTGCTTCTTCGGTTCCAGAAGGGATATCTTGTTTTAGCACCTCCGGATGTGAGGGTGAAATTGAAGTGTGCGTCTCAGCAGTTACGCCGCTTCTGTTTAACAACTCTTCAGGTGATGCCGATCTAACTTGCTCTTCTCCATAATACTCCGTGTTTCTACACATAATTGCGCATTCAGCTAATGCACGCATACACACATAAAATAAAATAAAAAATCATCTCATTTAAGCTATACACCTGAAATCGGAACGGACGACAGGTGATGCATCTTCTGTTTCAGATTGCTCTTCTACCTCATCGTTCAGAGGACCAGATGTGATTGTCCCTGATAAACCAGTTGCCATTACGGCTCCAAAGCTTCCAAAACTTAAGTTCAAGCATTCAGAACTCTGCACTTGTAAATGATCGGGGATCACCACGGAACGGGGTTCTTCCTTCAGCGGTAGGGCCTGCTCGTCCTTTTCCAAGCTCAATTGCTGCATGTTCGCAGCCATATCTTCACCTGAGAAGGGACATCAGAATGTTAGCCAGAATATTACCATTAAATGATCACAGATTAAGAGGAAAGATTGATCAGAGCACAGATCGTACAAAAATGATAAGAACAACAAAGGCAACGACTTCAACAGACTGAAAAAAAAAGAAAAAAAATAAGCGAAGCGAAAATAAATAACACGGATAACAATGCCTCAACGCAAAAGGGTAAAGACGTGTTAATAAGAATTTACCTTCTTCATGCTCATAGCCATGCCCATACTGCTGGTACGAATTTGGATCCTCATACACATTATCGTCATAATAAGAATCATCACCAACATTCTCTTCCTGCAAACCTATGTTCGTTGCAGATGCAGCAGTGTGGTTTTCATTGAAATTCTCATTTGGGCCATCATTAGGCAACTGAGCATCATCTTTAATATTCTGATTAGCTCCGGCGACATGCAGGTTGGTTGATTCAAGGTTCTCAATAGCATGAACAGAGGTAAAATTAGAGGCCGGAGGATGCTCAATTGCAGGCCACTCATCTTTCTGTTGGTTCGAGCCAATTTCAGGCTCCGACCCAGACAAACAATGGTCATGTTGCGGATGTAAGGCGTGATGTGGTAGCACTGGTGGAGGCGCTGTCGCCACATGATTATGGTTACCATACTGAGCTGAGTTGGCAGGGCCAGGAGCCTTATTCTGTGGTCTGCCCTTCTTAACTATATCAGCCATCGACACCTGTCCGGGAGTGCCTCCTCCCCATGCCGGTTGATATCCAGAAGCAGGTTGCAGGGATGAAGAGAAACCATCGCCTGTGCTAGCATTTATTGATTTACTTTCTTTTGGCGCAATATCACTGCACGATAAAACAAAGAACCATATGCTGTTAATTGAAGATGACCGATAACTATGTGCCTCATGGTTCTACGTTAGCTTAACTCCGTAAATCTGAAGATTAAAATTCACTCAAATTTGATCTCATCTTAAAATAAGGTAAATACGACAACCCCGTTTGATTTTTAGCCTTCAATTCACCACTCTAAATTCAAAAAATTATGCCACGTAGCAATCTGCTCTATCACGCTCACCTGAACGATGAAACATGCCGATTGACATCCGTATTCGCAGCCAGTGATGGTGAGGAATAAGGTGCAGCATGGGAGTAGGTCCCGTTCTCTTTCCTGTATGCAGGTCTTTCATGGATATTGCCGGGATCTGACGAACGATATTACTATGTAAAAGATCATAAACTGAAATAAATGTTCCACGTTTAAGGTTGTCAGAATAGGGCACATACCGGAGTAGTTGTATGGAGTTGACCCGGTGCGCCTATCCACCCCACCTCTACTGCCGCGGTTGGAAGCATTACCAGCGCCTCGAGCCCTGTAGTCTGCGGTGTCCTTATTCTAAACAAACAAATACGAATTGAGCAATATTATTTAGCACACAATATAATCAACGTGCAACAAAGAAATCAATTAAAAAAAATTAGGCATAAAAGTTGACTGGGGAAATCTCCAATAGTTACAAACCTCTTTCTTCTTCTCTCGCTTACTCTTCACTTCGCGAAAGGGATCTGTATCACAAAGCAACATCCATTAAAAGCAAGCTCCCACCAGGCAACCATCACTAAATCAGTACAACAATGCCGCAACGTCTCCATCAACAACAAACGCCCCCATCAATCACGAGCTTCGAATTCATTAGAAAATCTCACTTCCCTTATTCACTGGACGAACATAAATTTGTACTCGCAATCGATAACTAATCCCGGAGCTCAAATCTCCCTACTACCCATCAAAACCTACGAAAAGCCACAGTCAAAGACTCACACTAAGCCCCCAACCAACCCATCTACAGACTGAGTATCAAGAAAGACACAAGATTTGCCTTTCACAGCTCCAAACCAGTAAAAAATCATCCAATCCTCATACACAACAACAAGTCCCAAATGCTGATGAACCAGCCATAAACCAAAACTAATCATGGAGCTCAAATCTCCCTACTACCAATCAAAACCTACGAAAAGCCACAGCTCATAGCTTCATACCAAGCCCCTAACCAACCCATCTACAGAATGAGCTTCAAGAAAGATACAAGATTT
>NQLW01000021.1:597102-620013 GCA_002312845.1 Kalanchoe fedtschenkoi
AATCAAACCGAACCGGGTGGTTTGGTTCAGTTCAGTTTTTTAGAATGAATGATTCAGTTCAGTTTCAAAATATTGGAACCGATGGATGATGGTTCAGTTCAATTTTTTGAGTAAAATTGAACCGAATCGAATCGTTACACTCCTAGCAGGAGCTACTAGAGCGCGGGGACCAACAGAGTGAGCGGGCGCATAATGCTCATCGTAGATAGATTATTCCGTTTTTCAGTTAGAGTATCTAATACTAAACTAGTTATACATTGTATGATTTGATGTTTTGATGATCCCTTGCTGAAGGCAAGAGACAAACAATTGAGGCAAATAGCATGTTATAAAATCGAATATTCGGGTGAATTTTGGTTTGTTATCAAATCAAATGAAGGGGACTAGCCACTGTCCTTTTTTGGCAGTGAATTTCGTTCTTCGCTATAGAGAAATTTGCAAGCCAATTTTGTTATACTGGAGTGCGAAAATTGTTAGAAAATTTCATTGTCCAGTAGAACGAAAATATAATTTCGTTCTTCAATAAAGCGAAAATATATATTCGCGATCTGTTTCAGCGCAAATCACCCATATTTTCACTCAGTTAAAGAGCGCATATTCAGATTTCTTCCACATAAATAGGTGACTCATTGTCTCATTCTGGTGGACTACGTGTCATTGGCGCTTTTGAATAGAGCGAAAATATGGATGCTTTCCCCTCTCTCGAAGTGCGAAATAGGTAGTAAGAAAAAAAACAAAGAGGGGTTGTAGATTTGATAGGAAATGACATTAAATTTGTAAAAAATCCATAATATTTTGGTATTGCCAGAGAATGACTTGTCATTGCCAAAGAAATATTTACTATTGCCAAAGACGGCTTTGACACTGATGGATGCATTCTGCACAAAGCTGAGTACCATCAATTAGGGGGGTAAGGGTTTCGGGTTGATCCGAAACCCAAATCAAATAAACTTAACTAAACTGAATTCGGATTAAATTATTTTATTTGAGTTAAGTTTTGGGTTGTACTTTTTGGATTGGATTGATCATTGAGTTGGACAAATTGAATTCGGGTTGACCTAAATTGTAAAACACAATCCGAATTATAAATATATTAAAAATTAAAAATATCAAAAAAATTAAAAAAATTAAAAATTTAAAATATTTTTATTTTTAAAATATTTTTTATTTTTTTAATTTTTTATTTCTTTATTAATTAAAATAAATGAGTTAACCCAAATTAACAATTTTGAATTTGAGTTGGATTGTTTTGAATTTGGGTTGAGTTTAGATTGTATTATTTTATTACAGAATTTGAGTTATGAAAAATTCAATTCAAATTCAATTTTCCACCTATATTTACACCCCCTACTATCAATGTCGAGAGGTGGTGATCTGGCGAATCAGGCACAGTGCGATAGGAGAAAGGGAAATGGGAATCCGACGAAGAGGAGGCGAAAACAAAAAAGAGCAAAAGCTCGCCTGGCCAGATTTGCTGGCGGAGCGAAATCGATGTTTTCGCTTTTTCCTGTTTCGGGATTTACTTTCCGGTACGAGAAGTGATTCTTGCCGAATCATATGACATGCGAAATGCGGGGTTGGAGATTCTTCGGCTGTCTTTAGGCACCTGGGCGTTGCTTGCTGCCTCCACCACCGCAGTGCCCCCTTTCGCAAGTCTCGTAAGATTCCTGCCCTTTCGACTCCTTTTGCTCTACTTGTGCTCCGGCCTTGAAGAAAGCTCCGATTCTCGGTAGCTTCAGGTATAAATCAACAAGCCATGACAAGAGCGCTGAACGAGGTAAAGACAGCCAAGACTCCGAAACTCTACAAGGCTCCGAATTCTCGCCAAACAACCAGCGAACTGTTAGTACCATTGTCAAAAGCTACGACAAAACTCTACAAGGCTCCGGGCGCTAAGACGGAGGTTGGAGCTCTCACGGAATTATGGGCGCTAAGACGCTTGCCTACGCTGTCTGCTGCGTTGTATGCGTGTTTCTCGCCGCAGGTAAGCCCGAAAAGCAAGTCTTCTTGCTGTTCCCGGTCTTAGAAACTGGAGTCTGTCGTCAGGAACAGCGCGCGTCTGTCTTTCATTATCTGCGCGTAAAAAAAGATCGAATATGAGAACGAAAATGAATAGTGAAACTATAACTGTAACAAAAAGGAAGATAGCTGACCTTATTTTTGGCGGGCTTCAGGTTCGAGAGTACCTGAGGAGCCTCACCGAGCACTCCCGAGCAGCAAAAAGCAAGGAATCGCAAGCGCCCAGATACATGTCCTAGTCCCAGACTTGGGCAACCAGCTGGATCTCCCAATCATTAACCCAACCACCCCCACCACGACGCCTACCAATCCGTACACAACACCGTCGTCGTCATCTCCTCCGCCGCCGGCCCAGGGATTCACTCCGATCACGACCCCCGCGCCCACGACTCCGGTCACAACCCCAACAACATCGTCGAGCGGGGCTTGGTGCGTTGCTAACCCGGGAGCTTCGGAAACTGCACTGCAAGTGGCGCTGGACTACGCCTGCGGCTACGGAGGCGCGGACTGCTCAGCCATACAGCCGGGCGGGAGCTGCTACAACCCGAACACGCTCAAAGATCATGCTTCCTATGCGTTCAACAACTACTACCAGAAATTACCGTCGCCGACCAGCTGTGTTTTCGGAGGAGCTGCCCAGCTTACATACACTGACCCGAGTAAGACCAGTTCTGATTCCTAACACGACCATCTGTGACTCGAAGCTCGAGCAGAAGCTTACTCGATCTTCATGTTGTTTCAGGCACCGGCAGCTGTCGCTACCCTCAATCCTCCTCCACCATCCCCAGGTAAACTTACAGCACACATTATCAAAGCAACTTCTGCGAGAAAATTTTCGTCGAACTTCGGCTAAATTTGTTCTTATATGCAGCATATCGTCTCCTCCTCCTCCCCCGACGACAATGACGCCGGTCACGCCCGTCACCCCAACTACTCCTACTTACGTACCAACAACACCGACAGTCACCACGCCAAACACAGATTACGAGGGCGAAGAGCCGGCGGGGAACCCCAGCTCTTCGCCATCAGTTTCACCAGGCACACTTCTACTCCTGGCCATGACATGCTTGGCAACTTTCCTTACTGAGTCAATTTACAACTAACAACATTGGTCAGAGACGGACACTAACGACTCTCAATGGCAGTTCATTCTATAGCCAAAACACTTCCCGGGAACGCTAGCGAGGCATTGACAATGAGAGCGTACGCCAGGGGCTCAGTACGCTGAGTCTCCCGGGGCATGCGACACTGAAATAAATACCTCTTAGCTGACCGTGAAGCTCGGGCACAAATGAAGCCATGAAGCTATCTATTAGGTTAATGTATGAATAACATTTGTTAGCGTAATAAATTTCTAATCTAATCGTAGAATAACATATTTAGCCATGAAGTTCAATGTTGAACACACAGACACGATCTCTATATACAAGGCAACACACAGACACGACGGAGAAAGAAGCATTCCGTAACAAAGTCAGAATAACAGCAAGCACGACATGACTGTGATAGAAATTACAGCTAGGGTAGCTACGATAGAACCTTGGTCGAATGCTTTCCTTAAGCTTCCGATTCTTGTGAAATGTTGGAAGGCTAGATATCCAGCAATCACCAGAGACAGCACCGCGCCTTCCTGAGTGCCCCTGTCAAGTACCAAAAGCGTGAACTCATGTATACAAAAAAGAAGGCTTCGGTGAACGGTGGTGGTTAAGGCGATGTTGTTGATTACCTGAATCTCATGACTTCATATGGGGCCACACCAACTATGAGAAACGCTGCCAGCGGTAACTCTAACTCGCCTGTCAACAAGACATATATTTAACTTACAAGCCACGAGAATCAAACCCAAAACCGGTAAAACCAACTCAAATCCCAAGACATACTACCGCCTACCAGGGATGAAGAAAAAGAGCCGGACAAGCAGCGCCAAGAAGGCAGTCCACAACCCGTAGTCGCCTCTACAATTTGAGCCTCATAAATCCATCACATCATCGACATAGTAAATAAGAACACGATGTAATTTTTCCATGTACGATATGATATTAAACAGATGTTCAAAAACTCACTTGATCCATGATACAATGCTGAGTGGCGCCTGCAAAGCGAAGATGGGAACAAGAAATGCTTTCCGGATACCGGTACCGTGTACTAAGGCCAACACGCTGCAGAAACAATTCATACACCAATCAATCAGCAGCCCACAAAAATTCAAGATTTTTTTTTCAAAGATATACTTTTTCTTCATTCTCTATCATTTATACATTCGCTCTTGGTTTTTTATCCACAATATCTTAATATTAGATCTTCTACTTGTAGCGAACATCATAGGGATCTTCGTTATTTAAAAAAACGAAACTTACAATTGCCTGTCCTTTGCCCTGTCATCCGCCTACCTGGGTTCGACTTCATTCTTCCTTGTTTGATACAACAAAGATGAATGTCAATTATTAGTTTGATCTCCATAGTATCAAACAACAAAGAATGAAGTGGAAGCTAAGCGAATGACAGGGAAAAATGAGGAGTAAGTTGCACTGTTCTGAACAGTGAAGATCCCTCTGATCTTAAGGATAAAAAATTAAGAGTGGGTGTAGAAATGATCGAAAATGAAGGAAAAGGGAATAGTTTTGAAAAACAATCCAAATCAATTCTACAAGGTGCAATACTCAAAAATCAACTAGTGCATCTCATTGCAAACCTAATCGCTGGACACTCAAAAACTCAACACAATTCAAGAATCTACAAACAGCAGAAACTCACGCTGTCGAAACTGTGCAAATCCACTGAATGCTCTGAGTCGTCAAAGGCCCAGAATAACACACCGCGCGGCATCCTCCTCGCCCCCTCCACATCGCTCTCCTCCTCTCCGCAACCCTAACTCTGCAAAAAGCAAACACCCTCAACACCAAACAACCTGATTGCGAAAACCCACCTCACAAAAACCATTCTTTACGCCGAAACTCACCTCAGCGGATGGAGCGGGAGCGAGATCGAGTAGGGTTTAGCGCCAGCTGCGGCGTTGACGAAACAGCTTTGATTAAGCGACGGCGGAGGGTTCAAGGAGAGGCGTGGCTTCGTGCAAAGAGCGAGTGACGGAGTTGCTGAGGCGGAGATCGACACGGCTGTTGCCATCGCTTTCGATTGAACGATCGAAGTTTTTTGATGTATTTTAATGTCGGAGAGTGACAAGCAGACATGGATGACGAAGTTGACTGAAGCTTTGAAATGTAAACATCTGCCTTTTTCTTGACATGTGGACGGTACAAAAGTTTTGAAAAATTAAACTTACGCCCCTAAACAAGTCACGAGAAGCAATACAGTGAAAAAGCAAAGTGTATTATTATTGGTGTAAAGAGTGTGTTTTTATAGAATACGGTAATGGGGTAATTAATATTTATATTTTTAAGATATGTGATATATTATTTAAAACTAGACAGAGTACCCGTCGAATCGACGGGTTCGGTTCGGTTTGTAAAAATTGAATTCTGAATCAAATTATTAGTCATCGGTTTTTTAAAATTTGAAACCGCAATCAAACTATTAACATTTCAAACCGGACCGAACCTACCCGTTTCAAACCGAACAATTTTTTAAAATTTCAAATCGAACCGAACTGACTGATTTCAAACCGAACCAACCGATTTTGAACCGAACCGGTTCGATTCGGGAGGGGGAGCATAACCGCCGGGAGCGCGACATCCTATAATGTTATTATAGTAGATTATTAAATAATACGAAGAAATAGATAAATAAATTTAATTAAATGACTAGTATAAAAAGTGGAGAGTAAATAATTTTTTTAAATATCGGTTATAAATAGTTTTCTTAAAAATATAATACACTAATTAGATAAATGAAATTTTAAATGACTCATATGAACAAATTTATCAAATATATTCAATTTATACTAAATAGTTGAAAAGACTCGAACTCTAACTCAAATTAAACGAACCAAACTCAAACACGTACTTTAAGGCTATGTTTGGTTTAGGGAAAATTTGGAGGAATGGAAAATTAGTAAAATTCATTTTTTGATTTAGATGGAAAATAGAAGGGAAAGAAAATTAGGTGGAAAATTTGATAAAAAATGTAATTCTTATCTCTAACAAATCAATCCAATCAAATTCAATGTATCTCAAACAAAATATCAATTTTAAACAAATTCAATGTATTTCATCAAATTGACAAATTCAATGTATGAAATGATGAAATGTGATATTTTTGACATATTTTTCCATAAAACTTTTCATGATCATGGAAAATGAAATAGATTCCAAATAATTTTCTTTGATATTTTTCTAATGAAACCAAATAAAAAAAATAGATGAAATTCTTCAAAAATTTCATTTCCTTTCTATATTCCCTCAAATTTTCCTTTCCACCAAATTTTCCTTAAACTAAAACACAGCCTAAAACTATCAAAATTCAGCTCAAATTCGTAACTTACAACAAATCAAGTTCAAACTAGTTTGAAACTCCATCTCATCTCATTAGCAAGTAGCAACCGCAAACTACATATGCGCGCGAAATGACGGATTGCGAAAAAAAATTCTAACATTTGCGTGTGAAATGACAGATGTATCCGAAGAGAATAACAAGTTATCAAAACAAACGCTGAAAGAAAGAACTTGCAAAAGAAACATGGCACACCAGAATGCGTTTAAAGTCGATATCTGATAGATTTTGGGGTAAGAAAATCCGAACAAAAGCTGTACAATTTTCCGCAGCTCCACAAAACATCCAACCGCTTTAAAGCGCGATCACCCACCCTCAATTAGTCAAAAGTCGACGACCTAAATAGACACTTCAAAATGTAGCAAAGAAACCTAGGCACACGCAGGAGTCATGCAACCGGATGCCGAGGACTGGACTGCATCATTCGGCAGGCTTTTATGTCTTCTTCACCTTATTAAACCCTCTTCCCCCCATTATATACCACTTTCCAATTCCCATCTGTACATCAGAGAATCAGCGAAAACTTAACTTAAAAACGACACGGGCTGTACCTCAAAAAACCGAACTAAACCCCAATGTCTGTCTCCCATTATCGCCGTCGTCATGTTGACCTGTGTGCCAGCCTAACTTTATACAATTCAAAATACTTCCGCAATGCAAACGCTCCACTTGACCTGATAAGACATACAAAATTGGCGGGGTTTGCATCCTGTGGTTGCTAGCAGTGCTCGCTAGCTCCTGTCGGTGGAGAAACCGGAACTGACCCCACCAGACGCGCTGCCACGTTGATCTGACAAGATCGGACCTTTTGGACTCATGGACGGAAAATGTTCCTGGCTTATCTGCATGAACGTTATCATGACTTGCTTAGGAAATCCAAACATTGAAGATTTTATTTAACAACTGAGTTACCAGAAATCCGGACATTGGAGAATCAATTAATAACTGAGTTACGAGAAATTAAAACGGGATTCCCAAGATTACCTGGTCGCCGCCCTCAGGGCCACCGGAGTTGAATACAATCGGACGGCAGCGCTTATCCTCATTCATCAAGCTCGAGTTTTGGAAATGTGTGACAAGGGCTGACTTGCCCTGGATTCGCGCATATGCTAACGAAGCGACCTTCTCGCTATTGAATTTCTCCCATTTCTTACCATCGAATGCCTGGTCGAGAAAACATAAAGCAAATTATATCACAAGCCTCAACTGAAACTGAAGGGCATTTAACGACACACCTGATAGAAAGGAATTATGTGTTTCGGCGACAACATGTTGATAAACGCATAACCGACATTACATTTGTTCTGCATAAAAAAAATAACGGAAGCAACAGTTAAGTAGAAATATTAATTTAATTATTTCATATAAAAATTGTCTATCAAATTTACCTTAAAATCAATAGCCACATATAAAATTTACCTTAAAATCAATAGGCAGATAGAGGAAATCGTATGTTCCCTTGTTTGTCTCATCGATAGCAGCTAAGAGCATCTTGGATGTATACCTGCCGGAGGGGAAAATAACATTCAAAGAGACAGTACTCGTAATAAAATCATGAATAGAAAAGTAAAATGAAACATACTTATTCGGGATATTTTTAATCATCAAAGTCGTTCGAGTATCCTCTCCACTAATAATCTTCTCCAAATCTAGTTGGAACTGTTTCTTGCTATCTATTTGATTGCCGTTACTTTCGGTACGACGGTTTCTTCCACGCTCCACCAAGTTATCGATACCGTTAAAATTCAGTCCTGGATACGAGCCATCATTGAACAAGTGATTCACTCTAGGCGGAGCCATCATCCTAAGGCTCGGAGATCCACTTTCGGGTAGGTATCCAGAATAAGACAAACTTGAATTTAACGCACCGCGCATACCCATGTTCATCAGGTAACTCCGATCAGCGTTTCCCATACCCAAACCACCACCATATGCGGGAGGGATGAAAGAAGTTTCCGGAGACTCTTTGGGAAATCCAAAATGTCTCTCTAGTGGGACCCCAGATGGAGCAGATCCAACTTGATGCAAGTGATGGTGACGAGACAAACTTGGGGACAAGTAAGATGCGGCATGAGCAGGGTTTGGATAACCATTTCCTAAGCCTCGTTCGTTGGACACAAACTGATTCCCAATCGAGAGTTTTTGCATAGCTGGAGACATTGATATGTCGGGGCGTGGATTGGGGCTTCCCCAAAGAAACTGAGGTCCGGATAATGTTCCAATGCCTGATCCATTAGATGTTGAAGTCCCAAACGAAGAGGTACCGATATGCTGATTCAAATCCGGATCTGGAAAGGAATGAGAATGGTGGATATTAGTCTGGTTCAAAGTAGGGCTACCGAACATGTGGTCCACAATGCCGCCTCCTCTTCGTTGGTCTTTGCCGATAGGTGCAATCTTGAGAGAATTGGATGCTTGATGATGCAAGAGCGACACTGGCCCGGGCAAAGAGTTGCTGATTGCTGGACTGCCAATCCCGAATTTGGGGGAGCCAGTAAACCCGTGCATAGGGCTAGATTCGATAGGACTGTTGAACTGCAACCAGTTACCTGTTACGCAATATTTTAACGGTCAATGTTTCCAGTTGATTATTCATACGTGATAAATAACAACATAAACTAACACATTACCATGATGTTTGACGATCTCACCTGGTGGTGAGTTGGTTATCGGCGAACCAACGTGGTGCCTGAAAGTCGGGGTCTCATCTTGATCAAGATCTTGGTTCATGTGCAACATCAGGCTACATTTTAATATATTTCAGCAAGTTAGATTGATTAGAAATATATGCAATGATATTCCGATAGAAATGGGAACTTCAAAACATTTCTCAGTTTGAGCCAAGCATTTAATAAATCGAGCTAAAATATGGCGATATAAAATATAAGTCGTATAAAACGACCTCTAACGATTTCTTACTTCTGAAAGTTTATTTTTTGTGAATGGCGTTCGATGAGTGGGAAAGAAACTATAGTAAAAAAATAAAATAACTGCAACTAAAAAATAAATTTGAGGAATAAGATTCAATTTCAAATACAGAGTAACATGTAAATGGTTAAAGTCACATACTTTCGACGAGCTCCTCCAGGGCGACTGGGTTCAAGCTTGATGCGTTTTCCAGCTATATCACTCCTGTTCAGTGCTTTAAGGGCTGCCTCAGCGGCTCTGACATCATAAAATTCAATGAACTTGTGGTGCCTCTTGTGGGGTGTTTCCCTAATCTGCACTCAAGCGCAAAAGCGGTCGTTATAGCATTGATAAAGCGGGCAACTTCGAAATGATCAGAGGAAAAGAAATGAATGTTAAGGGACTAATACCTCTTTGACTTCACCGTACTCCCCGAAGATTAGAAGCAGATCGTCATTTGAAACAGACGGATCCAAATTGAACGCGACCAGGGTTCCTTGATTCATATCCTTGTCTGATGGATTATCCTATCAAAACAGGAAAAATAAAAAACCGGTAAAAATTCTGTTGAATAGGAAATGCGGATGAAATTCATTTTGATAGCGCCGTAAAAAAGAGATTCAAATTTCTTATGCACACCTTTGGGATGGAGAAGTGAATGTCCAATTTTCGGCGTCTTAGTGGCTTGTTTTGTAGCGCCCTCATAGCGGTCCGAGCAGCACGGATGTCATAGTAAGATATCATCACAAAGCCTCTATGTTTGCACGCAGTGTACAAAGCTCTTATGTCCCCATATTGCTGCATAAACCAGTTGAAAATTAATATATATTTGATTCTAAAAGCACGTCAGTTGCAGAATCCAAAAACGATTTTTTTTATGACGAACGACAAATAAGTGTGGAATTTTTCTAGCTCGTATGATACGAGAGGCACAGATATGGTACTAAATTAAACTTTTTAAATAACCTGCACGGCTGAGAGATTAAAATCTAAAACCCGGCTTTAACTAATTCAACCACAAGTCGCTAAAAAACTAGATAACGAATCGATGAAATTCGTTATTTTTCTTTTATTACCTCAAATAGTGCCCTCAGTTCGGAGTCCTCAACGTTACTGTTTATATTACGAACAAAAAGTGTTCGTGATGGATGTTCCCCGAACGGATGCTCGCCAGCAACCGCTCCAACACCATTCGGAATCGGATAAGAAGCGACTCCGTTCCCAATAAGACCGTCAGCAATACTCATCCTGGCCACGCTCATGCTTAGGCTGTTGTCATGAGACTCGATTTCCATTCCTCCCCCACTGCCAAAAAAGTCATCTTCCAAATCATCCAGCTGACTGGGTAAATTGCTCAGATCAAGGTCATCCGGTAAGCCGGAAAAAAGAGCATCCACGTCATCTGGCAGTAACGCGCCAACGGCCTGACTCCCAATTCCGTTAACCGAATCATCAGAATCAACCTCCGGGGTTGTCTTATTCAAGTTGGACGATAAGTCATCAATGGATTGAGCAGCCTGATCCACGCCATTCACATTCACTGCAGATAAAAAACAACCAACATCACACACCACAAAAATCAACCATTAAAATAAAATAAAACTCAAAATTTAAGACATCATTATTTACACTTCTCATGCGGCAACACAGGCAAGGAACACGAGAAGAGGCTGGTATCACTCGAGGCATGAAAGCCCCCAGTCCCTGAAAAGATCTTCCACGCACCAACGCCCATTTCCCTATTATCACCCCCAAATGGGACCTTGGCCGAACCTGTTACAAGCAATCGAATTCAACAGCATGTAACCATAAAGCCTCCAACTTAAAGTAGCATAACAAAACGATAATACCGATAACAAGGTAACAGGATAACGAAAGATTCTACGACTTACCCATTGAGTGTGTATGAGAAGGCTGCTCCATGGCAGCACCTAACCGAAAACAGGAGAAAATAGAGGAGAAAATCAGAAGACTGAGATACTGATTGCTGGCAAGAACTCAGCTTCAACTTCTCAACAACAAACAATGAATTGAAATCAATCAAAATTACTGATTATAAAATTGGTCAGCAGCACAAAGAGAATAATGCCTTTCAGCTACCAAGTCCTAACCCCAAACTGAGCAGCATCCAAGTCAATAAAGCTACCATCTTTCTTTTTCTAAACCCCACAAAAAAGACAATAAAATAGAATCAGAAATAAATCACCCGCTCAGGAATTCATACCCAGACCTATCAGACAACGTCGTCACCAGGATCAATCGAACTCAACCAGACATTAAAAAAAAAAATCAAAACTTGACAAAACCCATCACGGATGACACCCAGTCGACTCAATCCCAATTCCCACCACCACATCAGGAAACCCAAATCCAAATACCCCAATTTACCTTACCAAACCGAGCCCGGCAGCAAACCCTAATTCAGAAAAAAAAAAAGAAACAGAACCCCAATCGCGCAGAATGTCAACTTCACCGCACTCAACACCCCAGCTCCCGTCGCATTCCCCGGCCGCTGATCGGCACCGACACACAATCCCTCACAAAGCTGCCACCTTTCCCACTAAATCACTCGCTGGCGCTTCGTTCGCTGCAGAAAAGAAAAGGAGTGTGCGAATGGTGAGGGGGAGAGTTGCGCAGTGAGACGAGAGATGATTGGCAGGCAGGACGGGGACGGTACGAGTAAAAAGGCAGCGCAGAATGATTGAAGCGGAGAGGAGAGAGAAGGTTTGAAGGGATTTAATGGAGGCTTGTTTCTCTGTCCTCTGTTAATTTATTCAACCCGATTTAAATGTGATTTGGAATCCGTGATTGCTTAATTAATACTCTTTTTCATTTGATTATGATTATTTTGAGTGTAGTACAATAATACCTCTTTTACATGTAACTTAATCGAATTTTTTTGTCCACTTTTACTTGTCACCTAACAATTTTCGATGCATATTTAATATCAACAACTACCTTAAAACGTCAAATATTAATCACTTCTTTATCATAATCAATAAAAAAATCATTCATCACCAGTAATAATAATCTACCAATTTTACTTTTTGCATGAATTTTGTAAAAAACATATCAACCACCCACTCATTAAATTTGTTCAACCGCTAGCATTTACTTCACTTTAATCTACTCAAATTTACCTTAAACGACATGTATTAAAGGACGGAGGGAGTAGAATACAGTATTAATTTAACATATTTAAGTAATTTTAAAAAAATAATGTAAAATATAATATATGATGTGTCATTACTTGTTAGTAGTGTCATTATGATAATAAAGAAATTTGATATTACATTTTTTATGGTAAGTGATAATATTAAGGGTAAAGGGATTCTTTTTGTCACGGGTGAAAAATTTTCTAATTTAGCGGGTGATTGGTCTAAAATGTCCATATTTTTATTCTATGAAAATTATTAAAGTAGGGGTACATTAGTCATTATCCATATACTGTATGAAATAAATAAATAAAATAAATGAATAATTTTAAAAGGACTAGGCTACCCCTGTCATTTATTATTTTATTTACAATGATTTATGTACTCCTACTTTAATAATTTGCATAGAATAAAAATATGGGCATTTTAGACCATTCACCCGGTAAGGTAGAAAAATTTTCTCCTGTGACAAGGAGAATCCCTTTACCCTAATATTAAATATATATTTGAGTTATTAAGTAATAAATAAAAATGAATAAATAAATTATAATTAAGTGACAAGTAAAATAGAACAAGTATATTTTGTCAAATTTATGATTTGGGGAGATCAATCTTTTAAACTATTGTGTCTTTTAAGTACATTTTTGAGGGTAGGTGTTATTGTTTTGAAAAAGTTGTGATTCAAATTTATTTATTTTATTATTATTATTGTGATTTTCTCTCTACTCTTTTTGTTTTTAATAATTATTAGAAGATATCAATTACTATTTAATGATCAGAAAAGAATGTGCTTTTTTTCATTAGGCTTTAATATAATTGGAATCATAATGTTTTCTTTCCATTTCATTATTTTTTTCATTTTACTCTTTTTTGCTTTTAATAACTATTAGAACATATAATTATTATTTGATAATCAAATAAGAATGTGATTTTTTCATTGAACTTTTTTTATCGTGGGGGGCTGTATATCTCATCTATTTTGATAATGGTTCTGTTACTCACTGTAATTTAGCTGATTCGCACCTCCGATATCAAATCACAAATGCGGTACCATCGAGATTCGATCTCATGATGAGAGTTGTTTCGCTGTTCTTATTTTTATTTTGTTTTACTTTGTAATTGGTTGTAAATAATTCATTGGACATTAATATAATTAGATTTAAATATATACAAGAATACGAATTGTGAAGAAAAGTGAAAATTGAATTGATGTGTGAAAAGTGCAATAAAAATCACGTATGGGTCAGCACATGCTTCATTATATAAATGTTCAAATTTAATAAGCGTGGTATAATCAAAACTTCAATTATAGTATTTAGATTATTTAATTACATTTATGGTATGAGATTAAGGAGTCATGGTAATAAATAATCATGTCAACAATTTACGAGACAAATATCATATACAATTGGTAATGTAAGATTCGATTTTATTTGTCACGTAATTAAAATTTATTTATATATTTTATTAATCACATAATAATTGAAATGCATATTTAATTTATGATTACCATAAAAAATCAGATATATAATTAATTTGCTCTCACAACTATCTTTAAAAACACTTTTATCAATGCATATGTAAATAAATAGCATCCATGAATATGACTATCACCAACTACTTTTGATTAATATTTATGGGTTTATCTAAAATTGTAATTAAAAAGTGATCGGAATTAGTAAATCAAATACTTTTATGAAATAATGTTAAGATAAAAAAATCAATTAACAAAAAAAAATGAAATAATAATAATTAAAAGTGGCCAATTGATGGCTCGGTTTATGAGACTTAAAGTCTGATTCATTAATGGGATCGATTTTTCGCTGGCACTAATTAAACATAAATCACACAAAACGTGGACTTGAGTTTACTTCACTCCTTTAAATTTCTTCCACCACGATTAGGTGAGTTATGGGGAAAAAAGTGGATGTTAGAAGAAAAATACTTCCTCTTTTTTCTTTTACTTGTCGGTTAATTAAATTCATTTATCAATTTGTATTTGTTCTTTAACAATTTTCAATATTGTATATATAATGTCAACAAATTTCTTAAATTGTGTCAAACATTAATCCATTCATTATCATAATTAATAAAAAATTAATTATCGCCAATAATAATCTACTAAAATTACTTTTATACTAAATTTTATTAAAAATATTAACAACCTACTAATTAAATTTAGGGAAATAACCCAAAAGGGGCCCTAACGCTTAACCAATTGCGGTTAGAACTACCACAATTTCCAAAAAGGGTGCGATGAAAAAAAATTGGATTGATTTTCTAAAATAAAATTCACCGTTACATTCCAAAACTAATATTATTATTAGACTTAGATTTGTGTGTGAAACTTAAGTCGTTTAGTTATCAAAAGACGTCGTTTTCTTTATTTCGCAAAACGATATTATTTATTTTGATAACAAATTTACGTAATTTTTGCACACCAATCTAAGTCTTATAATAATATTAGTTTTGAAATGTAATGGTGAATTTTGTTTTAGAAAATCAGTCTAATTTTTTTTTCATCGCACCATTTTTGGAAACGTGATAATTCTGACCGCAATTGAGTAAACGGTGATAGTTCAGCACCCCTTTCAAATTTTATATCTTAAATTTATTCAATTACCGGTATTAATATCATCTAAGTAACATGTGATTGTGAGGTTCTCAAACATGGTTGGCCACAAAGAAGACAAAAACACATTACAAGTCTCTCTCAACCTAGTTTAAGGCATGTAATACAAAAATAAAGGATGTGTGAAAGCTTGTTTAATAATAACCCTTTTAAAGAGTTTTGAGTAGGAGTGTTTATCCATAAAAGTTTGTGCATTCAAACACTAAGGATAAGACTTGGTATAACATGGGAACCAACCAATGCCACATAAACAATCACATTTCCTAAACAAGACTTGTACAAGACAATCACAACCTCTTATTCTTCTAAAAACAAGGACTTAGGTCAATGTCTCACTCAAAGCACTTTTGGGGGTTTTTTTTTTTTGATGTTGCTCTTTTAGATAAAAGCAATGGTTCAAGCCACAATTTGCTCATAAAGGAGATCATTAAGTGGATCCTCAAACAACTTGGAACTCGTCACATTTGAACAATTTAAGTCTAATAGGTGCAATAGAATTATAACTTGTGAGACATCATGTATATGAAATCATGAGTTATTTTGGAATAAGATGAAGATTTATTTTTTTTGAGATTTTTTATTTATATTTATACTTAATTGATAATTAGTATGAGAATTCGACTATTCCTCTAATCCATAAACAATATTCAGTAGTGTCAATTATCTAAAAATCGTATGACTTTGATATAGAAAAAATATTACAATTATAAAATAATCATATCGAGTGTGTATATTTGTTTTGTAATTTTAATTTAAGATGAATCATTTTAATTTTTTTTGGGGAGTTACTAGTAGTGTTTTGAAATAGACAGAAGGCTAAACCGGTCAAAGCCTCCAATTCTTCAATTTTCTGATTGAATTTATGGTCCAAATTGATTGGAATGCCGATCTAATTATATATAATAATTACAATATATGAATGTTACACACAAAATCACACATAAATAAAAAGATTATGTGGTTTAATTGCTGGTAGTAGCAATCCTTTGTAATAGTAACACCAAACAGGTCAGTTTTTTTCAATTTTATCGGTGCAGTAGTGTATGAATTCACAAATCGTACCCAGTGCCTAATTCGGTTCTCATCTCAAACCAATCGAATTGATCGGTCTGATTTGAATAATTATAAATTTACTATAACCAGTTTTAAATTTCGTACATAAAATAATATATAAATATAAACATTATTTTTTCGAGTGAAGTTCATTACAAACTCTGGGTTGGATTTGAGGTGGCAGCTCACCCACAGGTACATCCACTATGGGAGGATCAAATTGGAACCCCAGACATTTTGGCTTTTACACGAAATAGTTAGGGGAGAGTGTATCACATCACATATCATCTTTAAGATATTTCATATTTTTATTGAGCTACGGTTTAGTGAATTGATTTTTTATTTTTTTTATTTATTCTGAATGATAATTTGGAATGTCAGATTTAATTATTTTTAATTTAACATCTGAATTGTTCAGATATGAATCAAATAGCGTCTCATTATTAAAATAATCATAAATATATTTTACAGATCATACTTATTCAATTGAATCATAATTTATTTTTATTGTATCTCATTTTACACATGAATAAATTAAATTATATCAAAACTAAATTTACATTTTAATCTAGTTTTATAATTATTTTAAAAAAATTTATAAAGATGTTTAAAAAATGAATTATCAAAAAAAATAAATCATTTAGCAATCAGAAACAGACTAACATTAGTTACACCATTAAAAATTTTATGTTGTTATGAAAATCAGACTTGTGATCAAACCAATTAAACATTCGATTTCTGATTCACTGGTTAAACTGATCGGATCGACTAAATTGACCGTCGTTCTAATTTGCAATTAAATTTTTCATACGAATTATATAAAACTGGTTCATGATAGATATAAATGAATAGGCTGCTCTATTTGAATTTGGAAGAGGCGCAGTCTGTTGACTCGGCTAGTTGTTTTTTTTTAATCAATTATTAAGGTTTAGTCTCCTTAAAGTTATGTTTAATGTTTAAATAGTAATACTTTTTATATATTAATTATCAGTTAAACTGGTCCGCTTTTAAAAAATTCTTTATTCAATTGATCGGTTGGTCCGGTTTTTATAGTTTGATTCCCGGTATGGGTATATGATTTAGAACGGCACACGGTCTGATTTCCTATCCAACTGATTGAAACTGGGCAATTTGAGCTGATTTTAATAACTATGGATTTTTATACACTATTTATACCCCAAACATTTAATTTAATAGAACGCTATATAAATAAGCCGCTGAGATTAATTCATCCTATTATCGGGATAGTTTGGACAATTTTTGTTTATAGAAGGAGGGCGTTCAAGTAATTTGAAAACCTTAAAACGATGACTGTTAGGAGTGTAAAAAAAAATTGATCAATTGATGAATCGAATCGAAAAATTCAGCTTGATTTGGAGAGTTGAAGGTTCGGTTATCGTTTTAATTTTGAAAAACCAATGACTATTGATTCAGTTCGGTTTAAATTTTTTTCAAATCAAACCAAACCGAACTATTTCCTTATATTTTAGAATATATAGTGATTTTATTAAATATATAATATAAATTAGTACCTCTTTCTTATTACTTATCTAAAACAAGGAAAGGTACCCGTCGACCCGACGGGTTCGGTTCGGTTCAAGAAAAATTAAAAGCCAAATCAAATTATTAATTATCGGTTTTTTAAAATTTGAAACCGTAACCAAACCATTAACATTTCAAACCGGACCGAACCGATCCGTTTCAAACCGAATAATTTTTTAACATTTCAAACCGAACCGACCGGTTTTAAACCAATATTTCAAACCGTACCGAACCGACCCGTTTCAAACCGAACAATTTTTTAAGATTTCAAACAAACCAAATCGACCGATTTCAAACCGAACCGAACCGGCCGATTGCAAACCGAACCGAACCGAACCGACCGAGAGCGTCGCGTCGCGACGCTCCCAATCCTATTCTGTTATATATATAGAAGTCTCATATTTTATTTTGGTTACAAGTAGTTTATTGTATTACATTTGGCTCATACATATCAATTACACGTACAAACAAGTCAGACAAGTGCCCACGCCAATCAAAGAACCAATCACACGCACACAAAGGCGAATAGAGCTCTCACGCAAGATAAAAGAGTAAAACACGCCAATCCACCAATGTTTGAGCCCTGACCTTAAGATGAAAAATCAACACTCTAGCTAGTAGACATCCAACCACCTTTGTGGCCAAAAGTCTCATATTTAATAATTAAATTATTAAAAAAAATTTATGAAAAAAAATAAACCGGGCATAGAATGTTGAGCAGCTGGGTGTCACAATGTTGAGCTGGGTGTCATGCAATGGTGGGGCTGCCTTGCATCGTTGCCGTAGCTGCCACAGAGACTCACCGGGAATAGAAAATCAGATCACCACCCTCATTTTTTTCATTCCACAAAACTGCGTCTCTCTGAGACATTTCATCAAACGTGCATCCTTCATCCTGCAGCTCTGAATAATCATCTTCCTACGCCAAGCAACATCCGTTCTTGGAGTCAGCATGAATTTACAACGCCCTGAATACACTGGGCAAAATTTCTGACTGATGCATATTTCAAGTTTTGAGCTTTGGCGCCCAGATGAACCGTTTAAGCAAGAAGGTCATAAACTTGAAAATGCAGGCTATTGGGGGGACCATGAAAATCCACATACACAATAAATACAGTGCATAAAAATTAAGAGGTATTGATGAACTGAGAATCCTGGAAAAAAAAAAAAGACATCAAAAGACAGGAAATTGAGGATGATCGCTTGAAAACTCTGTTCTTTGTAAATGACAAGCTGACTGACAACATGTGATGAGACCCTAACTACCCGGCAAGGCGAGGCGGTGTCATTCAATCATTCACTCGTTACCCTGACCTGTACTCACATACTATTCTCCGAGTCAAGCTCCGATCTTGTCTCGCATTTATTAGACTCAGAGGCTGATCGGTGCATTGATTGTTTCCTATTGTCTACTGAATCCTGATCCAACATGTGTCTGTCTTTACTCACCGGAGCCTGCCTTATCTACCGGAGCCTGTAAATAAATCGAGCAATCCACAGCAGCCTGTCCACGAGGTTTTGTTTTCCGGCCTCGGGGCTGTGCGTAGAAGAGGCTGCAGGCAATGGATCCGCAGTGAATTGTAATGATAATTGAGTATAAGCTACAAAGATGGCTATAAAGATGCAATACCTCTTTTTCAGCAACCTGGTGAATGACTGAGCTTCCAGCGCGCTGCTCGCTATGACTTACACGAACATCTGATTGCTGCAGCTGCCGGCCGATGATGTCCTCAGGACGCTGCTCCAAAATGGCATCAGGTGATAAAAGACTTTCGGCAGTGGCCTCTTCAAGGTCTGAAAATGTCTCGGATGGATGCACCTTCTCCTCATCCTCATTCTTCTGCAGTTCCATGCGACCGTCTTTCTCAACATCAATTTTCACCTCAGCGGATTCCTTCTGGGGCCTAAAATCGAAGCTTCTTCCACCATTATCAGAATTGGCTTCTCCCGCAATCACCACCACCTTTCCATATCCATTCGAAAAGCTAAAGCTCGGATCTTTCTCGCTCTCTGTTGACTCATCTCCACCAGAAGGCTCCTTGGCCTCATCCTTGCTAAATGGATTCTGACGCGGCTCGAATTCTTGAGAAGCCGGCGAGCTATTCTCACCTCCATCACTCTCCACAACCTTCACCTCGCCATTCCCTGCCACAGATCAATCCAACACAACTCATACATACCGGATAAGGGGCACATGTCGGAGCGTAGCGACGACTCTGATTTCTATACAATAATGATACTCATCACTTCCGGTGACGTAGTTGAACGTCGATCTTGTTCTTTACTGTTTTTCACTTGTTATTTAGCCCGATTTCTCAACAAATCCCCAACTCACAGCCAATCAATCAAACAACAGAACATCAAAATCCACACATCAATGGAGCCCAGAATCAGAAAATATACACAAAGCAAGATTCAATTCAAGGGCAAGAATCAAACTTGACATTGTAAAAGTGTAACTCACCATTGGAGATGGCTGTCTGCGTCTTCTCCTTCTTCTTCCTGGTAGCCTTCCTCCGTTTGGCCCCAGACGGCATGATTGTGACAGTAAATCAGATTTGAACGAGAACTGAGGATCTGTTCTACAGACTACCCAAATGCTAATCGGAGAAAGCGGCACAGACAAAAGCAAAATACCTCTCTTTTTATAACCTCTCTCCAGTAGTGACTAAAAAACAGTCGAGATTTTGAAATCAAACTGGCGAGGTGGGAAACTGGGGTTCGGAGATTTCGATGTGGGTCATCGAGAGTGATTGTCTTTCCATGTGGGGTCCTCGCTGCGGATCCAAACGCTGTGTGTTTTCGTGTCGAATCCGAGTTAGGTAGGCCCGTGCGCACGCGCCAGCAGCCGACTTGTTCCTCTCTCTGACAGAGCGATTGAGCTTCAACCTGAGGCCAAAGGTCGTCGCTTTGGTCGATTTTCTACCGTTGATTCATCAGCTCCGTGAATCCGGAGAAATTCACGAACTGGAAATCAATCGGCATATCGAAAGACGCGTAGGAAAGATTGGATCTTGTTGAGTCCATTTCGTAAGAATTCAAAATTAGTGAAGACAATTACAATAATTAACATAAATTTTGTCTAACGTAAATGAAACGGATGTAACTTATGTCTATCATATAAGTCAAACATGAACAATGAGGTATTCGACTCGTTTATGGACTTGTTTAAAAACACCATTTAAACTTGTTTACAGTTCGTTTAGACTCGACTACGAACGTTTTTATAAATTTATAAAGTTACTAGTCTTTAAAGTAAGATTTTCTAACGAGTAGCTCATTGAAAATTCGTTTGAAGTTGTTTAAACACTCATTTATCGTTTATATTATATTTTATATTATATCAATTCAAATGTTCGAATAAAGCTCGAGCTTGACTCGAATTCGTCAAAATTAAACAAATCCAGCTTGAACATATATTTTAAAAGCTCGTTAATACTCGACTCGAACTCAAACTCGTAAAATTTTGAATGAACGAACATAAACACTTTACTATTCGGCTCGACTCGATTCGAGTGCCACTAATTTGTAACATCGTTGGGCCGACCCGAGGCCCATTCACGGCCCATCGCTGATGTCTCTCGCATCTGATCTTTGCTTCACAACAATTTGGTTCTTTACATTTTTAATAAAAATTCAAATCAAACCATTTTATCGGTTTAAAAATTTTAAAACCAAATTGAACCATTAATTATAAAAAATTAAACTGAATCAAATCATATAGTTCTATTCGATTTATATGTTTAATGAATTATACTTACTAATTTATTTACTAAATAAAAGATACTTTTATATAAATAATAATATAAAAATACTCCTATATATTAAATATCCAATGAAATATATATATAAAATTTAGTGAAATAGTATGGTTTGGTTCGGTTAATAAAAATAAAAAAGTCAACCAAACCATTAATATTTAGTTATTTTCAAAAATTAAAACCATTGAGCAATACTATTAATTCAGTTGATCAAATTTATCGTTTTTTATTTGGACGTTACGGCGAAGCTGAGAAGCAAGGTTGGAGTTTTGACCTGCTACACTGCTGTTTCCTTCACTGATCCAGGCTGCTCGAGTGTGCCAGTTGATTGAATTCTGGGATTCCGTTGTGTAGTATTGAAGCTGAGAGTAAGCATCTGCCATGGATGCTTTGAGGAAGCAACCGAGCAAGCAAGCGAGCTTTGACTTGCTATGCTAGTTCATTTGAGCTTCTGGTTAGCAAAGCATCATCTGCTCTAAGCTGACTCAGATGCTTCCAATGTAACAAACCCAGCCACCTGCATAAATGAGCACTGCAATTATATTCTCACACACAACACCAACATATCATCAGTCTTCTCGTCCCCAACACAGTTTGATGTTCAGTCTACAGACCCAATCCCGAGTACACCGAGCTCAGTTAATGCCACTCCACTGTCACTATCCCCGTCTGCCAACAGAAAGCTACAACTCAACAACCAGGTTAACGCAGCACACCCTCTCTCCCCCATGTCAAAATCCGAAACCTGAAACTGGTAAAAAAACAGGCACAAGTGGAGCAGGCGAGCAGCAGCACAGCAGAGAGCACATTGCAGCGTTGTGGTCTCAAAACTCTATTTTGCTTCAATCTCTTGCGATCCCGTATTTCCTTTTCAGCCCTCCTGCCTTTGGAAAAGCCGAAAGCACGCTGCTTTGAATTTTCAAAATTTTGTCTGCAAGTGACTGAGCAAATCATCCAGCCCCACCTCGTACACAGCGCCTCTCACAAGATGTCTTCTTTTTCGATTTTTCACATTAATGGCTGGCTGGCTGGCCTCTGGATTCGTGCTCCTGACATCCCATCCGTCGGCCTTACGTTCCTCTCTCTCTCCCTCTCAGAAGACGAGAAGATTTCACTTTTAATGCAAAGACTCAATATTCGCATCCCTCACGCCAGACAGCCTTGCTTGGTGTTAGAGTGCTGAGCTTCTGTTTTTGCGCTGTGGAGGGTGTTTAGGCATGTGGGGTCGTGGAAAAATGTGGCCTTGGGGTCGATCCGGGCGTGCTGGTGGCGATGCAGTGGAGCAAGAGCATTCCGGTGGGGCTGATGAAACGCTGCGGTGGTTGTTCAGGGAGGAGTGGGTTGGGGCGGTGGAAAGGTAACCCACTTTTGCATGTTTTAGGGTTTGCAAGAT
>NQLW01000021.1:620483-648664 GCA_002312845.1 Kalanchoe fedtschenkoi
TGCGCTAAAACTTGATTTTTGAGCTATCAGTTACCAATGCAATCGGCTATCTTTCTTGCACCTCTTGTTTCACATTTGATTATATTCGCTTATCTGAAGCTGACCAACTTCTGTGGTGTCATGGCTAGTCTCGCTTTTGAGCAAGTTCTGATCTTTTTACTTGTTAGCTGACCATTTTGAATTTTCATCAAAATCATCTTTTTGCTTCGCTCACTATCATTTGTGCATAGCCACTTCGATTTTCTTATACTAGCATTTTCGCATTTGGGAATCGCGAAAATGCCTTTCATTTTCGTACTTCACAAATACGAAAATCACACGTAGAATTTTTTATACTAGAATTTTCACAGATCTGAACTGTGAAAATTGAAATTTAAAAATCTCAAAAACCTATATATTTTTCACTGCTCCGAATTGTGAAAAGCTTATGCACAATCATGTGATTTTCATAGTAGCGAGATAAGAGTAATATGAAGAAAAAAAACCAAGCATGATGCATAAATGATATGGAACAAAGCAAATAAGAAAGTTTAGATAGAAATACCAGTTTTATCTAAATCATAGTTAGTTTGTTATCTTTTGTTTTAAATTGTTGTCTGTTCAGATTCGCTATGTAGCCTTCGTTTAAAAATCCGTAGGCGCCGACTAAGTGCCGTGCAGCTAGAAAGTCAGGCAGGTAAACGTCTCTTTCTCGACAACTATACGTTGTGAAATCTCCAGTCTTGCCAAACCTACTCGTAACAAATCGATCAGTCAGTCTTCACCAAGACATGTTTCAGTTTTTCTTGTCTGCAACAATCCAGCTAGATTGCTTCTGTGTTTCATTTTTTCAGGTGCTGCCATAAATCCTTAGCTGATGAAATACCAGGAAACAGAAAAACGTAGGACTTGTCGGCCTCATTGAAGCTTTGTAGTAAGATTCGTGTCATAGTTCAGAGCACTTTGTTTCAATGGGGAAACATATTTTTTTGCCTTCTAACACTGAAACGTTTCGTGAAAATATCAACTATCGCGCTTCAAATTGGAAGCGTGGTAATTAGTATATATTATATAGTTAGGATAATATCAATTCCTACGCTTTCTTAAAATTGGAAGCGTTGTAATTGATAAATGAAGTATGGTGATTTCACAAATCACCCAGGTGTGTGAAGCGTGTGATTGTTCAAAGATAGGTGCGTGGAGCATGGTGATTGCACAAAGATAGGTGTGTGAAGCGTGATAATTCCACAAAGGTTTGTGGAGCGTGGTGATTGAATTAGTGCACGATTGGTACACCATCAAACACATTACTATGCTATCAATAATATCATTCCGTTTCTAATAAATATTACGAAACAGGCTTGATGTCAGGGGCATGTGTCGGATTTCCCAAGTATCAGGTCCCATCAATTAAAACTTCGAGATTTCTCCATTGCGCCTCTGTTCACCTGTAACGTCTGAGTGAAAATGCAGTCAAAATATTTACGTCGATCCAAAGTACTCGTAGAGAAATTTCGGAACACAGAATTTACTGAACGAGGTTCGACAATTTGCTTATGTTCTCGGGAGCGATAAGTTCCACTCCGTTCGTGATACCTATTTTCCTTTCACGTCATCTCCATCCTGCCCAAGCCAAAGAAGTCTTTAATGGGGTCACGTGCGCGACTCCTCGAGCAAACCTGAGCCACACTCTTCATCCGGTTCAATCTTTACTTCCCTATTTTAACCTTGTACTTTTCTTCTTTCTTTGTTTATCTTGCAAAAAGTCATAACCGCGCCGAGACTTGGGCCTACTTTCACGGAGGTCTTTGTGAGAAATTTTTGGGTGGCCAGGCGGTGGCTTCACGATCACTAATGGGTGGTGTCAAGAGTGACATTTTGAACAGTCGTGTGACACATGAAAAATCAAAATAATTTCACAATCAATAAAAAACTAACATGTGTCACTTTGATTTTTCAAAGTGTCATGTGATATCCCCTTATGGATGATGTTTACAGTCCACGTGGTGTACTGTGTCCACCCAAAAATTTATTCTTTTGTCTGCATTACAAAATTGCATTACAAAATTTCTAACTCTCCGCAGGGTCGGCAGGATAGCCTGAAAGCCTCATCTCCACTATAAAATCTGCATCTGTGACCACCTAAGGTTGAAGCTCTTCACCGTTTATCAGTCGTATCTTTGTTCTGCTTCTTGTGTTTTTTGGCAGAGATTTCGTGTACTAGGTAAAATGGGTGAGATGCAGCCGGTCAGGCTCGGAGGCACTCTCAAAGTCCCCATCGTTCAGGAGCTGGCCAAGAAAGCTCTGTCTGAGCTCCCACCGAGATACGCTCATCCCGGCCAGGAGCCCGCTGCAAATGCGAGTGCAGAAGAAGTCCCGGTCATCGACTTCCAGAAACTGCTATCCGATGAGTCCACCGATTCTGAGCTGCTCAAGCTCCACACTGCATGCACAGACTGGGGATTCTTCCAGGTCTGCACTCTCCCCCAAACATATCCCAAATATAAAATCTTAAATGACTGAATTTGCTATTTTCTGCGACTTGGTGAAGCTGGTCGGCCATGGAGTGAGCGGGGCGCTGCTGGAGCGGGTGAAGGCGAAGATCCAAGAATTCTTCGAGCTTCCAGTGGAGGAGAAGGAGAAGTACGAGCAGCTGCCTGATGACGTGGAGGGCTACGGTCAGGCTTTCGTGAAGTCAGACGAGCAGAAACTCGACTGGGCCGACATGTTCTACATGATTACTCTCCCAGTCAACATGAGGAAGCCTCATCTACTTCCCAAGCTTCCTCCCCCGCTAAGGTATTCGTGATATTCATCGGAGGTGTGCACAGTCCACATGCCAGTGCGAGTCCATCTGAATCTCTTATCCGTTCTCGTGCAGAGACGCTATCGAGGAGTACTCATCAGAGCTGAAAGGCCTGTCCATGAAACTCCTCGACTTTCTGTCAAAGGCGCTGAAAATGGAGTTCAAGGAGTTTGAGGACTTTTTTGAGGAAGGCGTGCAGTCGATGAGGTTCAACTACTACCCACCGTGCCCACAGCCTGAGCTCGCCATAGGCATAACCCCTCACTCTGATCCAGTCGGGTTCACCGTCCTCCTCCAGATCAACGACAAGGAAGGCCTCGAGATCAGGAAAGATGTGAAATGGGTTCCCGTCAAGCCAATTTCCAACGCCTTCGTCTTCAACATCGGAGATGTCTTAGAGGCGACAAACCGAAAAATCCCATTCATTTTTCTCCGGTGAAATTTTTTGCGAAAGTAAAGATATCTTTTTGCTTTCTGCAGATTGTGAGCAACGGGGCTTATCGGAGCATCGAACACCGGGCCGTGGTGAACTCAGAGAAAGAGAGGCTGTCGCTCGCGACGTTCTTTATCCCAAGACTCGACGCAGAGATCGCTCCATCATCGAGCATCGTCACACCGGAAAATCCTGCCAGGTTCAGAAAAATCATCAATGCCGAGCTGCTCAAGCGGGTCTATGCTAAAGAACTGGAAGGAAAATCGCAGCTTGAAATGCTGAGGATCTAGAAGATAAAAATGAATCACCTTATATATGAGTTCCATAAATCTGAATAAATCATAGTATTGTACTACGTTTCTCCTGCACCTTAAACTTCTGGTAAAAAATTCTGTCACCTAAAAATAGTTCCAGAAATAAAAGATTGCCATCGAACATTTAATTTATGTTTTCGACATGTTCACCATCCATCCTATGTCAAAACCAGTCCTTCAACTCATCCACATCGATTTTCAGCTACAATCCTCACAAAGGCAAGATGAATACGAAATTGAAGCTAATGGGTCGCTGAATACCTGGGAAAAGCCTCGATCTTTGCACGCAGAATGAAGCTTCTGCAACTTATCATCGACAGAATCGGAAAAACCCTAGCTTTGCAGATCAATCACCGGCACCGACAAGGAAGGCTCTGAATGATCAATTTCACCGAACCCACTCCTTTGATTCGAACATACCGAGGTGGGATTTTGCGTAGTGGGGCTCCCGCCAGTTCCTGCAGGCTGGGGGTGATCACTGGCCTCCCGAAGGTGACCGCTTCCTTTGTCTCCGTTTACGTCATCTCATTCTGCAAGCTCCGGTGAATAATCTCGTCAGTTGAAGCTTTCATTGCTATAAGCTGTAATTCTGTTGTTGCTATTCCAATTTTCTGACCCACTCGGGCGGCCGAACAAGCCTTGTACAGCCCATAAGTTGGCCCAATACGGCCCAACGATGCGGCCCGTTATGTGCCCAAATTGGATGCAGCGACAACGCCAACAGCAAGGGAAGCTCTTAGACGAAGGTGGACTGAAAATATCTTCACGAAAGCGCCTTCTGCTCGAGATTCGCGGATCGGAGATCGACGGCGGAGATGGCGTCAGCGATCGAATCGGCGGCGCTGGCTGACGACCTGAAGAACAAGGTCGGCAAGCTGGGCTTGAAGGACGAAGCCGGAGAAGAACTCGAGGAAGGCGAGATCGTGGATGAGGATGCTGGAGGCGTTCATCCGTCGGTGAAGGTTGAGAGGAGCCTGCATCCGCTGGAGAACACGTGGAAGTTCTGGTTCGATAACGGCGCGGCCAAGTCGAAGTCGACCGATTGGGGCAGTACCATGAATCCGGTTCACAGCTTTTCCACCGTCGAGGATTTTTGGGGGTGGGTCATTATAATTCATTTTTATTTTATTTTATTTTATTTTATTTTATTTTTATGTTCATATGGATTGTGAAAAATTCTAGGGTTTCAGATAAGGGGGAACAACGTGAATATCTTCTTGTAGGAGATGTGGGAATGATCGGCTTCTTGTTTAGGACAAAGCATGTGATTGTTTAGCGCTCTTTTAGTGGGTTTTGCTTTGTTAATTTTTGTATTATTGATTTCTTATGCTGTATGTATGTGTTTCTGTAGTTTTTTATTTTGATAGTTTCGAGTTTGTTAAATGGTTGATGTAGCTTGTGATATATCTTCAACTGGCCGGAAAGAAACATTAAGGATTCAGAAAAGGAGAAAACATAGGAACTTTTCGGTGGAGATGTGGGAGTGAATAGCTTCTTGTGTAGGATTAATCGTGTGATTGTTTAGGATATGTTTCTAGTTGATATTGATTCTTTATTCGGTGCGAGTGTTAGGGTGATTTTTGTTGACTCTTGTGAGTATGTGGAATGGTTGATGTAGGTTGTACAGCAACGTCAATAAACCGATTGGAAGAAAAGTTTGAGTTTCGGAGGAGGAGGATCAATTCATCAATTAACAATGTCTTGTTGGAGATGTAGGATTGAATAGTTTCTTGATAAGGTCAAAGCTAGTGATAGAGTTAGTTTTTTTCATTTCGTATAGTGGTTTGTGCTTTTGATTGGTGTTATGGATTCTTTATGTTGTGAGAGTGTTTTTGTGTAATGTTTTTGACAGTTTTGAGTATGTTGAATGGTTTATGTAGCTTGTACAACAACATAAACATTCCAAGCAAGTTTCCGGTGGGATCAGATTTCTATTGTTTTAAGGAAAAGATTGAGCCGAAGTGGGAGGATCCCTTGTGTGCCAACGGAGGGAAATGGACTGCGGCTTTTTCAAAAGGGAGGTCTGATGCTGCTTGGCTGTATACGGTAAGGTTTTGAAGAGTTTGTTGCCTAGTAAAATGAGTGAGGCTGTATGTGCTGTGATAGTTTGTTTGACTGTTGTTTGGTTCTTTTAGTTGCTGGCCATAATTGGAGAGCAGTTTGATTATGGGGAAGAGATTTGTGGAGCAGTCATTAATGTGAGAGGAAGACAAGAGAAAGTGTCTTTGTGGACTAAGAATGCATCAAATGAGATTGCTCAGGTGAACCGCTTTTAATTTGAGTTTTCTTTCTTGTCTTGCAGGTTGAGACTTATGTTTTAGTCAGAACTAACTTTTCCAGTGATGCTATCTTATGAGATGTTTTCTATTAACCATTTCAGAAATTTTTAGCTCAAATTAAGAAGTTATCCATTTGATAGCTATAGATAATTAATTTTTTTGAGGAGCTATGTAGGAAGTTCCGACAGATCTAAGAAGGGAAATAGAATTAGGGGCCTAAGGTTGTAGTATCCGCGACTGGCTATCCATAATTCTTTGCTGAGTAAGATATAGCAGTGCTCGGGAAGGGGAATTGATTTGTCACTGGCACAACTTCTATTTGATATCTCTAATGATTGTTACAGCTTGAAATCTGACTCTGAGCTCTCTCTTGTACTATTTGCAGACAACCATTGGAGCCCAGTGGAAGATGATGATTGACTATCATGAAGTTGTGGGTTACATTGTTCATGTGAGTGAATGTCAACCCTGTATCCTCAAGTATTTGCCATTAATATTGACCATGACTGATCTATACTTGTTTCATAAATCGCAGGAGGATGCTAAGAGGGACAGGAACGCGAAGAACAAGTACACAGTCTAATCTCCTGCAATAGGGTGGCTCAATTTGGGACTTGAGAGTGAGAAGATGATTACAATCACCTTTGTCTGATACAATTTGTTAGTCTCTGAAGATGTGGATGTGGCGATCAGTTGGCCTCAATATTTTCAAGTATAAGGTTGTTCGATTTATACCACTATGTTTTGCACCAAAGTAATAGGGTATAAAAGAGAGTTAAGTCACAAAGTGTCTAACTATGTGCATCAAAATTGCTTGATTCTGCCCAATTATAAGTGGACATCAATCTAGGCACACAATATCAAGGGATAAACTCCCCTTCTTCCCCATCCACTACTTTCGTACTGACCTCTGCATCCTCATCCTCCTCATCCCCACCAAACAAGTCCTCCTTCATAAACAAGCCTAATTGCTCAAGTGGATTCGAGTAGCTACCAGCCAGCGGCGAAACCTCAGGGCTGCCTATATCTATGGGGCTCCCACTAATTGGGCAGCCACACAGCATTTCAATCTCTTTAAGAGCCCCCACCGTCTCATGAAATTCAACTGTCTTCTCCATCTGGATCAGCAGAACATAAAAATGGTCACATGATATTCTTCTATGATATGACAGGTAATTTGTCATATTGACAGTAAAAAGAACGGGGCAAAATATAAAGAGAAATTAAACACCTTCTGCAGGGCAATTCTGGCAGCTTCTCTTTCTCTCTCTCGTTGAGCACGACGCTCAGCATCTGCCTTCCGCCGCTCAGCAGCTTCGGCAGCTTTAATTTCAGCCTCAAGTCTAATTCTCTCTGATCAAACAAAAAGGAATGCTGAGTACACAATTTTTGGCTTGAGCTCTAATGAATTTCAGATGTTTGCATAAGTTACAGTATATTGCAGAACTAGCTATTCATAATTTAATGCCAACTGCAAGTCAATGGATCTAGTTCCTACAAAATGCACAAGACTGACATCTCATGTCCAGTGGTATCATGAAATAAAAACAAGATATTTTACGCTCTCATTTGCATCCATGCTTACAACAAGGACCACCAAAATGTGACCCATTTGGAACCAAGTAAAGCCAAATAACGACAATAAAAATACGCCCTCATTTTTATGAACTGTATGTTCCTGGGAGCCCAAAAGGTAGATTACCTTCCCGTTGCTGCCGTTCTAATATCTCCTTCTGCTGCTGGATCTTAAGTGCATCAACTTTATCACTCTGAAAATAATGTGCCCAGTTATGAGAAGTGAATCATTGAGTACATGAGTCAGTAACATATTCAGGACTCTTGCATCAGCCGTAAAAAAATGCAGAATTATGCATAAATCTTACATGATCAAGCAGCTTCTTCTGTTGTGCTTTTAGGATGGTGCCTGCAAACCGGCTCTTTAACAATGCTGCGCGAAGCGCTCTCTTAGGGGACAATTGGACTTCCGTAGCTGGCGTTTGCCACTCTGATGAAGACCGCAAAAAGATGACAAACTAGAGTAAGGTAACACATTAACGAAATTTTTTAAAATAATTTTTTTTATTGAGAAACGGTCCTTTAGAATTACCTTCTTCCAAGGACGCATCAGTGGTAAGATTGGAACTATGGCATGCATTCTTCTCACCCAATGACCTTCCAGCCTCTTTAAAATTTTGCAGCAGTATCCCAACAACAGGGTCATAACCCATTCTGGTATATCATCAATATTGTTAACACATTGTATTAAGCTCACCGTTAGATACTGGATCCGAATTGCTTCGCTGACATGCAGGCTTTGTGATTGACTCCAAATCCTGATTTATAAAATAAAATATTAGATTCCCAATGAAATGGAGTAAAATACAAGGCATTTGAGATAATCACCGACAGCATATATGTGGTACCTTATGCGCAATGGGACTGTTTATGCATTTATCTTTCTTCAGTGATTTTCCAGATGGCAAATCTGTATAAATTCAGTTCGTAAAAAATGCGAAGTAATCAATACCATTTGCTGCTTTATGGTGAGGGCAGTATGGTGAAAATCAAATAATAATAACACCGACATTTATAATAATTTGTTATGCAACCGTACCCTTGCCAGCACTGCAGCAGCAGTGAATATTGGCACACAATGTACAGACAGTACCGGCTGACCTCAATGGCGACTTAGATAGAGTAAGGTCAAAATTTGGTGTGCCACCACCTTTGGTGCCTATACGACACATCGCTGATTAGGCCCCATAACAAGCCTCACAAAGCAGAAACTAATCTGCCATTTCATACCTTCGAAGGAGGCTGACCTTGCTATTTTGGTCGAACATTCCTCCAAGGATTTAGCAAGCCCAACCTGCGGGAGTAATGTGGGTGAAAGTTTAAAACCTTGTACAAAATTCATATATCAGGTAAATTAATTTTGCATCATAAGTTGAGGATAGAGACAGTACATATGGGTACCCTGAGAAGTAAATTTAATCGCAGCCCGCATATAAATGAATTAAAAAGGATTCTGATAATGATTAACTTCATCGGGGCAACCAACTTACCTCCATCGGTCTCGTAAGATTATCAGTTTCAAGAGATTGCACAGTACTCTTTGAAATCATAGCACCCGGCTGTGTTGGAGGTTTCACAGACAACTTTGGAGCAGAATCATTCCTCTTGAACCCTATAGTTAATTTTAAACTTTTTTCCTGACTTTGATCCTGTCCCAACTTCTTTTCAACAGACTTCCACATTCTGTTGAAGAGATCACTCAACTCATTGGCCATGCCATGAACATAATTTCCTGGCGGGTTGTAAGACATGGCATTTGAGAACGTCAGTCTCACATCAGCTGCAAACTCGTCAACATGATCGTACTTGTTTTTCCCCAACTTGACCTTTACTGTACCCAGATCCATTGGATGCTTAATGACCAAAAAATAATCCGGGATACATAGCGCCACAGGATCCACTGGTGCCAAGAATGGCCAACCTGATTTATGGCTCATCAGTTTCTTCAGCAAATTGGAACACTGTTGGGATTTGCCTCTATCCATCTTCTGCCTCTTTTCCACACGACCTTCCACAAACTCCGTAGGTCCGCGCTTCTTACACCCCACACCAGTAGACATCACTGATTCCTCAGTCTTTACTCCACAAGAAGATGGAACACGGTAGCTTTCACTCTCCACTGACTCAGACTTTTCTTTCACTGCCACACTATGACCCCAGTCATCGAATAGAGGAACCGTCTGGGCTGGCTTAACTTCACCAACCACACATTCCGTCTCAAACTTCTTGGTGCCATATTTAATCCTCAGCCTCTTCTTCACAACCATGTCCTCAGTGGTAGTCATGCTTGGCATACTGAGATCACCAACAACCATAGTAAGATCAAAATCCCCAAATCTCTAATTAGCAAAATCCCCAAAAATATTTGTCCAAACACAAACCCTAACCAACAAATCAGCAAGAATATCACCCACTCGGATCCAACAAAACAACAGATCCCAAGTCACAAACTTTCCAAATACCCTTCTCGAGTTCCAGACCACTCAGAAACGACCGCCAGCGAAAAGCCCTAACTCGCACAAAAGCACTCAACCGATCAGCGAACCCTTCAAAATCCGCTCGATTCAACCATTCCGCCACAACCCTCAAACACCGAATCAACCTAAAAACAAAAATCCAAACCGCAAAACCAAGAGATCGATCGATCAATCCACGGCTTACCAGAACCAGACCGGTACCGACTCCCACGATCCGAAAACGAACCGATAGACCAGCTGCAAAAGGCTAAAGAGGGCCGAGGAGCAGCGCCCTCCCCAGGATCCCCGCCCCGAGCCCAGAGGCCAACGCTGCGATCTCAGACACGCTGCTGACGAAGGGTTTCCGAGTGTGCTCGCCCAACGCGGAGCTCGATGTTGATGACGATAGGGTTTTTTCTAGATCGCGTTGAAAACCTCACAGCAAGTAGTTTTTTTTTTAATGACGCTTTTGCCCCTACCGCGATATTTTTGTTTCCATGTTTATCACTTTCCATCTCGTCCTTTCATTGTTTTGGATTTTACATACCGGCCACTCAGGTTTTAATTCATACAGCCAAATAGCTGTCTTGACTCTTTCGTAAATGACTCTTTTACCCCTGCAACGACGATTTGTTTTCAATTTCTTTTTCGTTGTGTCGTAGATTTAGGTTTTACTTACCGCCCCCTCATGTTTTAATTCATGCAATAAAGACCTCAAATCCAAAAGTCTGTCTGACATTTAGAACCCTGAAAAACCCTCCAGGCTTGTCTGGCGATGTCGATTCGTCCCAAGGCGTCGCAGGAATCCTCGACGCTTTATCGTCGACTAGAAATCCAACCAAGATGTAACGACTCAACGCCCAGATAATCGATAAAGCTGCGGATTTCCACGGACGAGTTTATCAGAGCGAAGCTGGCGTCCTGGTACGCGACGTCATGCGGGAAAATGGTCGCAGCCAAGCACGTGTTCTTCGTCACGTGCCGCGTCTCTGTACAATGTGATGATGACTGCGCCCACGGATCTTGTTACCAAATCCTTGTTGGTTTCCCCGGCAGATGTTACAGTGTTGCACAATGTCAAGCCTTTCGACTTGAATACTTTTCCAGTTGTGTTGAAGTCTGTCGCCGGCCTGCCGCCGCTGAGGCTCGGGAAACAGGTGCACGGTGTATTGTTATGTAATGGGTTTGTGGCCGATTTGGCGAATTGTTATGCTTTGATCAGTACGTACAGTAAATTTCAGTGCTTGGTAGTTGCGCACAAGGTGTTTGATAAAAGGCATAAAACTTTTAAAAAAAATGAACTAATTTTTTAAAATAAAATTTACTATCACATTCATAACTTAATATTATTACAAGACTTAGATTTGTGTGTGAAAATTACTTCGTTTGGTTAAATTATATCATTTTGCGCACATAAAGAAAACGACGTCTTTTTATAACCAAATGACGTAATTTTTACTCTTATAATAATATTAGGTTTGGAATATAATGGTAAATTTTAATTTAGAAAATAAGTTCAATTTTTTTTATTGCATTTTTTTTAAAAATCATGATAGTTTTGACCGTAATTAGATAAATAGTGATAATTGTGACATTTTTGAATTTTTCTCCTTCATAAAATGCCTGTCGGAAACCCCATTTTCTATCTTCATCAAAGTCAGACGCGTTAATCCATTTGTTTGACTTTAGGCTTCATTGCTGTACTTTCTCAGATGGCCCACCTCATTAGATAAAATGCTGAAATTTTAGAATAAATTTGGAGAGATTTAAAAAAATAAAAAATTACAAAATTAATAATAAATTGTCTAATTGTGTCCACGGTAGAAATGATGTATTGTATTTATCAATATTTAGTCGAACATTTGTATTTTGTGCTTCCAGATAATGCTTTACATCTCGCATACATAATTTAATTTTTAACTTTTAATACGTATCGAATTATCAGCTCTTTAATATTTTTCTAAATTTTATATCGGTTTATGTTGAATTATATGATATTATCACGCAGAACTCATTCTTTCAACAATCTAATATAAATTATTTCATAACAAAACGAAATCATTCGATACAAAACATATCATTTAACAAAAGAAGTATGTTTTCTAGTCCTATCAAGATCCGCTCTTTTTGATTTATGAAAAACTATGAGAAAAATTTTTATAGTAAAATGAGCTGAATGTTTTGATTGGTTGATGACAAAATGAAAAATATTAAAAAATTGTTTAAATTAAAAAAAATTAAAAAAAATCCACCCCTTATCAAACAAGGAGAAACCGAATGTATTTCATGCAAAATTTATTTTCTTTTCCTCGGAACCAAACACATCCTAAGTTTCATTTTCACACGTGGGTCTATCCTCATCAGATTTGTCCTTATCTACGTGCGCCCAATCATTGAATGCCATGACGCCAATTAATCAAATAGTTTCATTTCATTCACGTAACCATTGAAGCTCGAAAATCACAAACTCAACTAGGGTTTAGTTAAATCAATGCTTTCCTGAAGTACTCGTGAATCGACAGGCTTATAATTACAACAAAACTGAAATCCATAATCACATGCTTTTCGTAACCATTTGGAGCAAATCTTTTGCTCCAATCGGGATTAATAAGACTTTAATCTCAATTAGCACTAACAAGACGTTTTCTTAAGCTTCAAGGAAACCGGTCATTCTAAGAATCTCATCCCTCACCTCCTTCAAATCCCTCCCCTTCAAAGTCCTCCCCCGCCCGGAACACACTGAAAACTCCGCCACCCTCCTCGCCACGATCAAATGCGGCGGCACCACCTCCCCTCCTCCCCCCTCCCATCCCCTCTCGACGTCTTTTAATTCATCCCTCAATCGAAAATGATCTGTGTTAGGAATACAGATCGGCAACGAGGGAATAACAGTATCACTAGTAATAGTACTGATATTATTATTCCCTCTTAGCTTCTTCGGCTTCTTGTTAGTATTGCTCCTCCTGCTGTCTGCGGAATTCTTCCGCGGTTGTGGCGGCAAGATGTAGTAGCTGCTGGCGCTGCCCTGGTCGGGAGGGTGGTCGGAGAAAATAACGTCGGATTCCTGGTACTCACAAGCCATGAGAAATGAGATTGTTTTGGGTTTTGGGTGTGCGAGAAAGAGAGATTGGAGTTGGGATTTTTTATTGAAGTAGGATGAGCTGTACTGTGAGAAACGGGTTGGATTTTCTTGACTGTGGAAATGTGGCAAGGTTAGGGTTTTATATAGAGACGCGTTTGGATGATGTGTGAGGTTGAGTGACTGATTGGAACAAGTCTTTGAATCTGTGTGTTCAACTGTGAGAATCCAAATTTGTAAAAATCACATTCTCCAGCACTTAAAATATAATTATAAAGTATATTAAAATAAAGAATACTTGACTCAACTACTCAGGAACTGGAACATTCATACAAAAGAACTGTTAGGAAACCATGTTATGGATATACTATATATATATATATGAACGGTTAAAATGATATTGTTTTAAATCATGTTTAAGGATTTTAATTTTTATTATTTATAGTAGTTTAGGGTTTATAGGTTTTTTATTTTTTTATTGTCTTTTAGAGTTTTACGATTTATGATTTTTATGAAACTACATCATTTTGAAATAGTTTTGACACATCTAAAACTCTAAAAATATGAAATTTTAAAACATTATAGGTATATATATATGTGAAACGACAAATTATAAATATATGAAAAAAATAAAATAGTTAAGCGCGTGTTATTTGGACACAAAAGTTAGAAAAACAGATTAATAAATTAGACTATAAGACCGTGTGCGCTATATGGTTAAATATGTCACCTAGTAATTAATTAACATATAACATGGACAAAGATGAACGCATTTAACTCCAAATTATGCGTTTAACACGCATGGTTTAGTCGATTAATCAAATCTCAGCGTGGCGTTTTTGGCACATATATGACTCGACTTTGGCGTAAAAGTGGTGTTTGATGATAGGATTAGGTTTGTATAATATTATCTAAGTGCCTGCAGATTTTATTTAATAGATTACCTTTAACAAACACGTGTTTAGAGTTAATTACAGCCAGTGAAAAAAAAAGGAGTCTGAGAATTAAAATCGGATAGGAAGCCAAATCATTCTTGCCTCTAGCTACTGGTTCTTTAGGTTAATTGGTTGGTTGGACTGGTTTGATCGTTGATCAAATCAGATGTAAATTCTAATTATAAATTATGAGATATTGTGTTTAATAACAAATTTATCCGTAATGGAGATATATTCGGTGGGTACTTAGGCTACCTTGAGTATATAAAACCGACGGATTAGAATGATTTTCGTACTTCACCGACAAATACAGACAAAGTGGACCGGACTTAGGTCCGATTCGTAGTCCAACTGATTGAACCGATTGGTCAGGTCAAATTTTAATAATTATGATTTCAAATTATCTGAGATTTATATATTTTATGTATTTATTGATAAATATTTTTTAAATTGAGACTATAGTCCTTGTATGATTAAGCGCACAAGGGATTGACAACAAACCACGTACTAAACAACAGAGATGTGATAACATCGTTAACCAAACGGATTAATTAGGTGATTAATTAGGAGCTTAATAAACTTTACTCGTAATTTGGTTTGTTAAAGTTAGGGCATTGTCCAGCAAATATAGCAATGAGTATGTGCCACGTGGCTTTTGGATCTGACACGTCATGACAATGCTTGGTCGACATTATTCATAAAACTCATCCAACGTCATACGGTAGCCTGTTCAAGGTTGGAAGTCTTCAGGGAATGTGCTCATAATAAACTTAATTACGTACAAAGTTAAATTATTTTTTAAATTTTTTATGATTGAACATGTGAATGGTTGACAATTTGTTAAAACATTAAAGTATTATATGTCAATTCATCATTAAATTTAAAGATTTTGAAATTTTTTAATACATGACTCAACAAGATATTATAAAATATTTTTAAATTAATGTGTTCGCAATCTATTACAAGGTATGTACCAAAAAATTTCTCCCTCCATCTACACTTTTCCATCCTTAGGTCATCTATTTTATCCTCGAGAAATTCTTGGACGAGGTGGTGGACACCATGAATAAGAATTCGTCAACTGTCGTGTTGAAAAATCAAAGTGTTACGTGATGATATATCATTAATTTGATTTTTTTTATTTTTTAACGTGAAATGTGTCGAATTTCGATTGATGGTATCCACCGCTAAGTGGACACAACCGACTCAAGAATCACTCGATCCCCATGTAAATCGTCAAAGTAGATATTTTCTTATCTGAAATGGACTAACCAGATACCAAAGTGGACGATTCATAATAAGAAAATGACTTGATCCTGATCCTCAAACAGTATATATTTTTTAATATATTTTATTGGTTAATTCCGGCCAATATTTACTAAAAAAATGAAATTAAAATTAGAAACTGCATGGAAAAATTAAATCATCACGTAATCTGTTGCCCCAAGCACAAGATGGACAAAATGAGTATATAAATGAGAAATCGATAAATATAAAACTTCAAATACATTAATACATAATAACATCTTAATTAACACACTATTAGAAGTATTATTATTCACCCGTCAAAACAAAATAGTACTCATAATATTTATATTCATAAATTTACGTCATTTTCATACTATTTTTAAAAATAAATTTTTGTACCGTCAAATGATTCTGTCGCCAACGGAAAGAACCACTCATTGCCAATTGGTTTTGAGTGTGAATCCGACAATTCTACATGGCATCAGAACGGGTTTTGACCGCACTCTTAGAACATGCCCGTGACGGTTAACAAAGGTCATCGCAAGTGAGGAAGAGTGTTGAACATATTAAGTGGTATTATCTCACATCGCTCTCAGTGGAAAGTCTAAATTGATTCTAATATGTCGTTGGACTCCCCCATTCATTAACAATTGGTTTTGAGTGTGGATCCGATAATTCTACATTAATATTCATTATTTGTATGTCACATGTCCAATAATTTAATTAATACTAATATTTGTATTTTAAATAATTTAATTAATATAATATTAATATTTTAAATTACAGATGATAACACATAATTTATCTTGATATTCAAAACTACGTGATGACAAATTGAATTAATTGATAGTTTGGGCCTTTTTAATATTTTGCCCATTTCGTACACAGCCGGAGTGGCCCATGAGCCCATCTTATCCACAAACGTCCCATGCGTTCTCTCACCACCCAAATCCACCACCACCGCCGCCGAGCTCTGCCGCCGCCCGTCGAGTGTCCCCCGGCGAGAAAGCTGTCATCTTCTTGGTGGGTTTTGACGACATGGATGGAAACAGCGGTTATTGAGGAGCTCTGGGATTCAAGCTGTCGCGTCTACTGTCCTGTCCTTCCTCGTTCAACTTCAGAACTGGACGCAGCAATTCGACAAGGTAATCAAATTAACGTAATTTTTGATTTTGTTAAAAACTTCGGCTCCTGGATTGTGATGATCGAAACTGAGTGGATTAGGTCACAGCGGCGGTGAGAAAGGACTGAGCTTTACTGAGTGATTATGTTGGATTTACCTGCGCACAGATTGATGTCTTCAGGACTGGCAGGGGTCAGTGACTCAAATCCAACTCATGTCTCATTTCACACATCATCGTTTTTAACAGTATCAGCTGCTCAACATGTTTGCTTTGCTTCCTCACTATCTCTTGGTGCTGAAACTGAAAGTCTCACATGTGGCTGACTCTTGAAGCTTTCGCATTGATTTTCAGACATGGAAGATCACTTCTCCCCCGCCTTTGAGCTTCCGCTATTCGAACTGGCGCCACGCTGATCGGTTTCGCCAAGCTCGGTGCGCTCAGGGTCCAAGTGAAAACACTCCTAGAGCTATAGAAAAGTAGGCTCTTCCTACTTAGTTCCAGTGACATTTGGAGCTCGTAAATCAGTGAAGTGGAAACACGGACAAATATATAGTCTTGACGATGATTTTTATGTGTATGTCTGTGTAGGAGAAAAACGAACGGACCAGGTAAGAAGGAGCATCACTTATGGATGAAGCGGGATTCAGCTGGCGCAGGGCAGAAGGCCCTCAACCTTATACGAGTCGTAAGAATTCAATGCTCGCTTTCTACAAATACATTGCTAGTTGTGTACAGAAATCACCTCGGGATTCAAAAGATTTTTTTTTTACCGACAGATTTCTGGCCTCCCTAACGAGAGAGAGGCCGTTTATGGCGCACTCGATAAATGGACAGCATGGGAGACCGAGTTTCCGTTGATAGCTGCAGCCAAGGCATTGGTCATTCTGCGGAAAAGAAGTCAATGGACTCGAGTGATTCAAGTACGCTCCAACGCATCTCTAAGCACGCCCGAAGTGATTGATATATACAATGGCTATATGTTCAATATTTCATTCAAGATTGACGTAGGAATTTAAATGGTCTGTCTTTCCAGGTTGCCAAATGGATGCTGAACAAGGGCCAAGGAGCCACAATGGCGACATACGACACGCTTCTCCTCGCATTCGACATGGAGGCGAGGGTGGACGAAGCCGAATCCCTGTGGAATATGATCCTGCACACGCACACAAGGTCCATATCAAAGCAACTATTCTCTAGAATGATCGCCTTGTATGACCACCACGAGATGCACGATAAGCTAATCGAGGTAAGCCACGCCGTCGCCCAAGCCCGCTTCCATACCTCTGCAACTCAGTGCCACTCATTTGTTTAAATGCCGTGTCTTTAACATGTTATCTCCCACTCACGCCACGCAGGTGTTTGCCGACATGGAGGAGCTGGGCGTCAAACCAGACGAGGACACGACGAGGAGGATCTCACGGGCATTCAGAGTCACGGGCCAGGAAGACAAGCAGAAGCTGGTCCTCGAAAGATACCAGAGCAAATGGAAGTACATGCACTTCAACGGCGAGAGAGTTAAAGTGAAAAGAAATCCACGCTCCTGGTGAATTCACCCTGCTCAACCCCGACTACAGAAGTAAGAAAATTTTCACTCGTAGATATTTCGTTAATATGTGGATCTAGCTACAAAACTGACCTGATTGCACATATCAGGTACCTATATTTACACGAGAGCGACCACGCCAGGAGCTTAAATCTCCGGAGCTGTATCCGAAAGAGACTGCTATAAACAGATAAGTCTCGATTTAATTTCCTCATGTGTTAGGTGACCGAAATGGGGCACACAAAAAATCTCAGAGTCCCCAAATGTCAAGTCTTGGTATCTCAAGCCCGATTTCTGGTATCGACGTAGGGTCTCATTGTAAGCACGTCGTTTTAGCTATTCAATGCTACGCCCTCCGCCATGACCATCCCCTTAAATCTCACATGCTCCTACTTATTGCTGTGGCCCTCTCCGCAACCATTTCCTCAATCGACAGCTTTGCAGCTTCACTGCTAACACTTAGGAGCTGCAAAGCTGGCTCGCTATGAGCTTCACATTTCCGAATTCTTGGCTGTAAAATATGGTACCTGTGTTTACAAGACAGTTATAACTTTTAAAGGACTTGGTCAGTTTTGAGCGCCGACGCTCGGAGGGTTGACTTCCGTTTTTTTCCTAAACGCGGAAACTGCAACTAACAGTGCAAGTAGGAAACACTGAACCAGACCCTTAAGGAAAGAAATCGACATATGTTGTGGGCATGGGGCCTTTCTTGCGACATTCAATGCCTTTGCCAGATGAGTGCTTTAATGGGTCTCCCCCTCTTTTAATGCATATGCTTTCTCTGCATGTTAGCGTAGAACCGCAAAATTCTGAACTCCATGAATCCACTCTTTCGTCGTCGCTGCATTTATTTCCTCACCTACTCTCGTTTATTTTTCCCAGCCTTCTTTTACCTGTTGCAATCCGTCGACTGGCCTCATAATTGAGGGTGCTTTGTTTGGTTTAGGTACACTTCACTTCGCTAGCTTCTGCTGGAAATAATACGCTGAAATGAGCTGCTGGATTTGGTATAACAACTATGTTAGAATTTTTGTGCTGCTGGAACTCGGAGTTTGAATTCGGACTTTGAGCGCTTTGAAGTGCCGGCAAGATGAGATTATCCGGAGATCACAGGGTTCTCTTTTTACCTCTCTTGCGCGGTATAAATGTCTCACAGCGTGGATTTAATGCGTCCGCTTTCCCAACTGTGTCTCAGTGAGTGGCATTTCGCCACATTTCCTTATAAATACGCTCACCACAGATACCGGTTTTGTATCAGGATCAACCGGTTACCCCCTCAGCTCCTGATCTCGACTATCTTGTCGTCGTTGTATCAGGTATCATGGGGTTACATGTGGGATATTACTGCGCTGCGGCGCTTGTTCTGGTTTTGAGCGTCTGCAGCGTGGTGGCGGAGCCTCAGGTCCCGTGTTACTTCATCTTCGGTGACTCGTTGGTGGATAACGGGAACAACAACGCCATTGCGTCGTTGGCCAGAGCGAATTATTTCCCCTATGGGATTGATTTCCAGTACGGGCCGACGGGGAGGTTCAGCAACGGCCTGACCACCGTCGACGTCATCTGTGAGTTGAACACCTTTCAGCTTCTGTCAACGAGTTTAAGAATTAAATCGTGTTGAGTTGCTTTGCTGATGGGATTTTGATTGTGCAGCCAGGCTGCTAGGCTTCGAAGACTACATCCCGCCCTTTGCGAACGCCGGTGGTGAGCAGATCCTGAGAGGCGTGAACTACGCGTCGGCAGCTGCTGGAATCCGCGAAGAAACCGGCCGGCAATTAGTACTCAACTCTACTGGACCTGACCACATTTTTCTACACATTCCAGCCGTTGATTCGGAAAATAAAACGCTGGGCTTCATTTTGCAGGGTGCGCGAATCCCGTTCAGCGGCCAGGTGAGGAACTACCAGACAACGGTGCGGGAAGTGGTGGAGATTTTGGGGGATGAGAACCAGGCGGCGAACTACCTGAGCCAATGCATCTACTCCATCGGGCTGGGCAGCAATGACTACCTCAACAACTACTTCATGCCGAACTACTACAACACCGGCAGCCGGTACACGACTGAGCAGTACGCCGAGCTCCTCATCCAGGAATACACGCAGCAACTACGGGTACCCACCCGTTCACTCGGCCTCGCGTCTTTCTACTTATTTTTCTCACTGATCTGAGTCGGTGTCTGCAGACGCTGTATGAATACGGCGGGAGGAAGTTTGTGCTGATCAGCATCGGGCAAATCGGCTGCAGCCCCAACGAGCTCGCGCAGAACAGCCCCGACGGGAGGACCTGCGTGTCCAAAATCAACGACGCCAACAGAATCTTCAACCGCAAGCTGAAGGCCCTGGTGGACGAGTTCAACAGTCAGTTACCCGACAGCAAAGCCATCTACATCAACGCCTACGACATCTTCCAGGACATGATTGACAGGCCCTCCGCTTTCGGTAAAATCTTAGATATGCAAATTCCCTACGAACATGCTGACATTTATTTCATGTTAATTTGATGTCGGCTGGGCTGCAGGGTTCAGCGTCGTGAACGCGGGGTGCTGCGGCGTGGGGAGAAACAACGGCCAGATCACGTGCCTGCCGGGGCAGATGCCGTGCGCGAACCGGGACGAGTATCTATTCTGGGACGCATTCCACCCGACCGAGGCTGCCAACATCGTCATTGGGCGCAGATCCTACAGCGCCGAGACCTCCACGGACGCGTACCCGTTCGACATCCGTCGACTGGCCCAGCTCCGCTGATCCAAGAACCCAAGTTATACGCCCTGGTTTTTACATGTTTCACAGAAGAGAGAGTCGGAGCTAGCCGAACGCTGCTCGTCATCATGTTTGTGATTGTAATATTCATTGTCTTGGCATGTTTTCTTGCAAGTGTGTCACGAAAGCTGGAATCTTTTTCGCAGTTTGATCCTCATTTTTTGTTCACTGTGAATCATATCTTTTATCGACGAGACTATAACTTTTAGCGATGACTCCACCACTTTTACCGACCACACGTACTGAACTTCTGCTGGTATTCTTATGCTGAAGAGTATTCTATTAACCAATGAAACTGCGTAATTTTCGGACTTTCCAACTGTTAAAATTATATGTGCAGATTTGCAAAGAGTACACATATTTTTCTTATATTTGGAATTGTGAAAATTAAGTTTTAATAAAAATGAAAAGGATGATATGCTATTTTTAAGATTTTCAATTCCGCAGTTCAGGTATTCAAAAATGCTTATGATTTTTTGCCACTTCACAATGTTAAGTGCGAAAATTATAAGCATTTTGTCATATCTGAACTGCGAAACGGTAATACGAAAAAAAATAAAATTAAACGAAGATACACAAATGATAAGAATAGATATGACACAATTGAAAATTTTCTTCAAAAATCAGACCTTCAGGAACGGAAATACAGTTTTTAGCGACAAAACAGGCACCTACAGCGACGACATTGGCATTGGCATGTGGACAGCAAGATCTTCCCTCTCAGCATTTCAGTCCCACGAAAAGATACCTGACAACCATTCCCTTCACAAAAACTCCATGAAAACAAAGCGAGCAACTTTCTAAAAAAAACAGCAAAGCAAAGCAAAAGTGACGATGAAGCATTGAAAGATGTCACAAGAGGAGAGAAAGAGGGGCATAACAACTTCACTGTTTCAGGTGCTGGGCTGCAGCGCATTTACTTCAAAGAAGTTCCTCGAGTCGAATCGATGCCAGTGGCCTGGCGGGATCACCTGCTCGTAGCTTATCTGCATTCTCATGTCAAATACTCGACGATGATCCGACAGGTTTAGGCTGGAAAAAGCCAAAATCTCGAATGGTGATTTACCGGAAGGACCTGTTAAATGTCTTCACGTTTCCGTGTCTGTAGATGGTAACTGATCATTTAAGCCTGCTTGAACTTTCATTTGAGAGAAATCGTATAAACTTGCATACAACAAAAGCATCAAAAAGCGTCAATACTTTACATTTACAAAGAATGTGAGAGTATACATTTTCTTTTTCTCTATAATCACACAACTTCGACTTTCGAAAGAAATGCAAGAGAATCTGCCAAGGTCCGATTTTCCTGTCATGAGCTGCTCCCGGAGGAGCTCGAGGAGCTGCTGCGCTCGCTGGGACCGAGGTGGTGGTTCCGATGGGGGCGAGGGTGGCTGTTGCTGAAGCAAGTGAACTGGAACATCTTTGCACACAAAAAAAAAAAGGAAATTATTAACGGTTGGTTCAGCGTTGAAATGAAACTTGTGGTGCAAGAAATCTTCAAAATGAAACATGGTGATACCTGGCTCCAGGTCGACTTATGGGTCATTGCATAATCTATGTAGACAAGCTTGTTGATTATCTGCCGGAAGGTTGGCCTCTCCGATGGCTTCTGGCTCCAGCACACCTCAATCAAGCTGATCCGGAAAAAACAAAGACTACATTTTTAGCCAAAAAAAAAAAAAGATTTCTTTTTTATGAATGGATCGAGCGGAGATTGACTGAGGACTTACTTCTTGAGGCCGTGAGCGTAGCGGTTGGAAGGAGCGTTGAACGGTGGCCGCTCCTTTGCAGCGTACGCCTTCCGGATATCTTTATCTTTTTTTGCCGGAAATGGCGGGCAGCCCTCAATCATCTGCAGCGCGTAGAAATCAGTTTCATGGCCAAGAATTCAATCAGTCAAAAACTGAAGTTCACGTGTGATTGGTAATTCATAATTCACCTCTTGTAGAATCAATGCGAACGAAAAGACATCGACTTTGGTGTCGTAGTCTTTGGTTCCGAACACTTCCGGAGCTGCGTAGCGACCTAGTGACATCAGACAGGCTGCAGGATTAATTAACCACATATTCATCAAATACTGAAATGTGGAAGGTGTCAAGATTTATCAATCGATATATTCTTAGCGGTCTTGAAAAATAAAAAAATAATAATATTCAAAACCAATAAAAAATCTCCACGTTTCAAAATGACACGTGACAACTTGTAATTTGGCGGAATCCGTTATCCATCCTAGAATCACTCTTATCAACCAGGCTTGGATAGAGAATTAATGCGAATGAAGGAGGGCTGGAAATTGAACTCACAAGAATCTGCTTTATCGAGGTCTTTAGGAACGCTGCCGGTGACTCTCAACAGCTTGCTGACGTTAAAGTCGGCGACTTTGAGATGACCCGAATCATCCAGCAGAATGTTACTGTCACGTTCAAGAAAAGCAAGTGAGGAACTTTTTGCGGAAAAAAAAAGTAATTCAATATTTTTTAAAAAAACTTACGAAGGCTCGAGGTCACAGTGGATGATCGGGGAGGGTTTGTTTTCGTGCAGATAGTTCATTCCTCTGCGAAGACAGACGAGATGGAAACGTTAGATGTCTTCGCTTCTTGCCAGGAGGTAAAAGTCAAGAAGACCGTGTTGAGCGTTATGTATTAAGATAGATATAAGGCGACAGCTAAGACTAACCTGGCTATGTCGAGAGCGAACCTCACGACCTTTGTCAGATCCAAAGCGCCTCTTCTGTCCAGGTATTTGCGGAGATCTCCCTGGGTTAACGCACGGAACGAATTCAGCAACGAAAAATATGAAATGGTGAATTTGGCATCAAGATTGTATATTTTCCTGAACAGTGGATCGGACCTTGGGAAGATACTCGGTGACAATCATCATGGGGCTGCTTTGAGTGACAGCGCCGAGGAACTGGACGACGTTGGGATGGCGTATCTTCTGAAGCAAGTCAAGCTCGTCTCTGAACGCTCTCCTGCACAAATCCAAAGCATTTAGTGTGAACCGAACACCAAAAATCGGTAGTCCAACCTCTCGAGACAAAATGCAAAAAGCCTTCTTGTAGAAAATAACTCACACTTTATCCCCTTCGTCAAAAACCTCCTCCTCGAATTGCTTCACCGCCACTTCTATGCCCCTCCACGACACCTTCCGAAACGTCCCCTGCAAAATTCCATTCAGACCACCATCAGACACAATTCCAAGCTCCAAGCTTGAGCGTTAAGCGGCAAACAAGGGGACTACATCAAGTTCACACTTATGCAACTCTAAACTGAAATTTTCACAAGATGACCAATAAGAATCCTAAATACCCAACTGACTCGATTCGAGCTCCGGAAAGCTGACAGCTTTAAGGAGATACACATGACCATACCTTAGTTATGTCGACAGACTTGCTGAAATCAAGCTCCGCCGAGTCAATCTCATACTCAGGCACCTCCTTCTTGTGCTGCACACGCATAGGAGCCACCTTAAACCCAGAAAACCACACATTAGCCACAACCCAAAAACCAGACACAGTCAACTCTCAAAAAGTACATCAAATCCATCAAAGAACCAAACTTTCCCAGCACATACCAACTGCTTAGCTCCATGCTTCTCCAAGATCTTAATCACATGATGATTCTTGTAATGTATTGCATCAGCTAAAGGCTGCATCGAATATCACGAGATCAGATGAAAATCTGAAACCAAACTTTTTTTTCTTTCTGGAAAAACTAAAAATCGAAACTTTGAGAGCTTTTTTGACGCGTACCGTGCTACCCCACACATCCTTGAGATCAACCTCGGCTCCCTTGTTCAGCAGCAGCTCGACAACCTGCGACGACCCCTGACACGCCGCCAAATGCAGCGGCGTCCGATTATCTATATCCCTAAAATTGACGTCAACCCCGTCATCCAAAGCTTCGCAAATCCCATCCAAATCCCCCTCGTTCGCCATATACATCAATCGCATCCCGCCGTCCATCTCCGGCATGTCGTCTCCGTCGTATGAGGCGGCCTTCGGCCGCTCCACGACGCGCTCCGGCGCCAGCGACGACTGCCGCAAAAACAGGGCTTGATCCGCTTGCATCGGTGCTGCGTCCATTCAAGTCGGAAAAGTTGGGTTTTTCGAGGTGGGTATTTTTGACGAAGGGCTCTCGTAGGGTTGTTTTATACCCGAGAGGCCTCCGGTTGGGGTCGGATGAGGGAGGAGATGAAGATGGAGGGAAGGGACAGAGAAGCTTGTACCCGCAAGCAACGACATTTGACGGGTTTATTGAATTACAGAGTACGGCGCCGCGTAATCGAACCGGTACGATTGAACCAACCGGTCCAACCAAGTCAAACGGAAGAACCATAAAATTCTGATTCGTTCTCCTCTCACAAAGTTCAACTTTTGTATCATTGGAGTGATTTTTGGGTGGACATGATTCGCCACGTGTAGTATGAAATAATGCAATTCCTTAGGTGCGTTGAGAGCATGGATGCTTTCATTCAAAAACGATGTTGTTTTGTATTTTTTTCATTAAATCATTCGTTCATATTTACTATATTCATCCGATGAGCTGTTATGTTCATCAGATAAGCTACTATATTCGTTCTCATCAGATGAGTTGCTATGTTCATTAGATGAGCTGTTATGTTGATCAGGTGAACTGCTATGTTCATCAGATGGGCTGTTATGTTCATCAGATGATATGTTAATCACATGAGTTGTTATGTTCATCAGATGAGCTGTTATGTTCATTAGATGAACTGTTGTGTTCATCAGATGAGCTGATATGTTCATCAGATTTAAAAAAGAGTGAAGTGTTTTAATGAAAACAAAGCAAAACAATGTCGTTTTCAAGCAAAAACACCCATGAGTCAGTGATGAAATAATTATTGAGAAGTTGTCATGTGATAATTTAACACGTTGAAAAATTAATTGAATTTTATTACTGATCAATGTTTGACACGCGTAGATTTGACTTTTTTATACAACATTTGTCGTTTTGACTTTTCTACACGAAACGTGACACCTCTTTATTAATGATGTAAATAGCTCACGCGATGTAACATATCGATTTAAAAATCAATTAATTCGGTTGAACCATGTTCATCACCCGTCAAACCTTAAATAAAGTTTGAAGTTAAACTGAGCTGAATTGGACCAAATTCGATGGGTACAATTTGGGTTGGAATGGAGCGGTCGAAGGTGGTGATTCTTTCTTTGTTTGTGACAATTTGCATGAGAAGCATCCAAAAGAGCTGGCAAAGTCGGTTTGATCAAATTGAGAGCATTATCTGATAAATATCCGAATAAAGATGATACCTTGAATTAGTCGTTAAATGTTAAAGATTAAGGGTGTGAAAGTCTACTAAGGCATGACATTTTGGGAGTTAGCAACATGTTGTGTATGAATTAGTTTGAATAATCAAATGTCAACTGGCCGTGTGCTTTAAATTCAAAGTAAAGCTCCCCATGTTGGTCTAGGCTACACAGTCATGATGCCTAGTTGCCACATTTTTATAATCTTGTGATGAATCCCACCAAGGAATATTCTTCTCTTTTGGAGCCATGTCTCTTCATTTGTGCCTCTAATTGGTGCATGGGTTTGATCGTTGGATGTCTTGGCTTGTTCCCCCTCTCAAGTTGTCGTTGAATTTGATAAAAGATTGCATCTTGTGTCAGTTAGATGTCTCAGTTTTATCTAGTTGCGATGTTTGGGTTTTGAAAGATGGGATTTTGAGTTCAACCCATGTTCCAAGATTGAGTTTGTTGAAGATCCACATGAGTTTCACAGATTTTGAGGTCGGGTTTGGCTCAAAGATTCCAACTTTTAACTCCATGAATTTATGAACTACTTTATTTGAGATCCATTTCGGCTTGACTTGTGTGGCCGTAGAGCTTTGATTATGGGTTTGCATTGGACTTTAGGCTCGAGAAAAACGTGCCACAAAAAAGTTCACATTTGACATTTTGCCGGAGCTACAAAGTGTTGAACTTCTGGATGTTTGAAAGTATCTATCAATGTAATCAACCTTCCATGTGAACCTAAAGCCGCGCAGACAGTTGGATTGGAACATGGCTGCGTCCGCGTTGCTCTCGCCTGTCATAAGCTAGCAAGATTCACACTCGATTATGGAGTGATTCTTGGATGAATGGGGACCATGTCCCAATAGTCATCACATTTCCAATCATGTCGCAATGATGGGAGCTCTCAAATATCCTGATGTAAAGTAAATGATGACGGGACAATAGATGATTGATTGGAAAGTGAAATTAACTTCAATGTTGATTGTGAAATAAAATTAATTTTTTTAACGTGATAGGTGATTGATCAAACTATCATCGTAATTTTTTAATAGTTAATTCATGACAACTGTGGTACACCAGATACATTACAAACTCGTAACTAACAAAAGAAAGAAAATTTCAATTCAAACTCAAACCGAATTTGAGATCACCAATAGTCTAATGTAAACCCATTTGAACATCTAAGCGCCAAAACTAGTTAACAATGCAAACAATTAAAGATCACAACATTAAAATTAATACAACCTAAAGTCAACCCTTCTAAACATCTATTATAATCCCCAAAATGGCTAACAATGCACACCCACCCCTTTTGACCAAATCCAAATACCACACCAAGATAAACATGAAACACATCATCAAGGAGTAGACATTGATTCCAATGGATAAAATGATATGGACAATTTCATTAGTGTATATCTTAGAGATGGAACATACAGTAACTCAAATTGAATTGAATTTAAATTATTTAAATCATAATTTACAAAACAAAATGTTAAAGATTTGATTTGAATTCTTTATAAGATCATTTATTTATTATCTCACACCACATAACACACATGTGGATTATGAATTCTGATCTAAAACCACCAAACAATTCGTATTTTTATTAAATATTCGTAATTTTTATTAAATATGTCTTTTCAGATTTTATGTCAGCTTGTCATTCATTTGTATTGTTTATTTAAAATTAAAAATCACATTAATTTGAATAAATATGACGACCATTTTGAATAAAAAGCAACGGTAATCTAACTTTATTGCCCTTTTGATTACATATAACAAAGGCTTAGTAAGCTAGAAGATTCAAAACGACAATGCGTTACTAGGGAAACGGCACGATGGTCTTCATCTCGGTGTGCTCCACCTCCAGCACAAACCCCTCGCCAGTTCTAGTCCAGTGATCAGCATGTCGATTCACACCACCCTCCGGCCCCTGAATATCATTCCGGTACTGCGTCAGCGCGTCCCTCGACATGTTGTACGTGCTGTCCCTGTTCTCGACCAGAATCCTCTTCACCTGCCCCAGCTCGTGCTCCTGCGGCGACATCATCAACGCCGGCGGCCCCATCGGCAGCATGTCACCTGAAAATGAAAAATCCCAACTTGAGCATGAAAGTTGGGATTTTACGCAGAAATCTGAATTGGGGGTGTTGGGCATCAACAGACCTCTGTCGACCTGCCAGGTGCACCAGAACTTGCCGTAGGATTTGGCGAGCGTGGCGAGCTCCGGCTTCAGTATCATTTCTGGGATTCTGGGATTGACCCAGAGCCCGGCTTTAATCTGGGTGTCATCAAAATCCATCAGATCAGCAACAAGCTCAATCTTTTATGTACAAATTTAAACCCAATTCGATATTGTACCACGTAGACAGA
>NQLW01000021.1:648692-683599 GCA_002312845.1 Kalanchoe fedtschenkoi
TATGTAAAACTGGTTGAAAAATGGAAAAGAACAGTTTTGAAAAAAATGAAACTTTAATTTTGAAAAATACAACCTCGTGCATGTGCGAGTGCCAGAGCTTCTGCTCCTCGGGCTCCAGCGTCTCGAAGATATTATCCGACACGATGTACTCCACTCCTTAATCAAATCGAACAGCGAATGTGTAAAAGAAAAAACACAGTCAGGCTCGAGTTGATTGATCAGTTGGAAAAACGACGGCGTTTTAGGTGTTTGGATACCGAGGAGGCGGCCGCAGCTGTCGTCGGAGTCGTAGACGGCGCATTGGAGGAAGTCCTCGTTGAGCCGGGTGATGAAGTGGTGCGTCTCGATCTGACGCGTCATGTCGTGGCTGTACATGGCGAAAGTGCAGACGTGCTGCTGCATCTGCTCCACTGGTTTCAGGCTCTGCAGCATCTGAGCTCCCCTGTCGATCAGGTGCTGGTGGAGCGACATCGGCTCGCCCGGCGTCGGCGCCTCCTTCGTCGGCATTTGCCACGGATGATCCTTCGACTCCATGCTCGCAAGATCGTGCGCGCGCGCGCGTGTTGATGTTTGATGATGATGATGAACCGGACAATGTTGTTTCCAGCTATTTTATAGCAGAAGCTGAGACTGGTGCGTGTCGGTGTCCATCGGAGAATGTGACACGTGGAAGTCGACACCTGGCGGCTGAGTTTGGTGAAGCGCTGATCAAGACGCTTGCTTGGCTCCTCCCACGTGGATGTTGCCAGCTCCCGACATCTATCACATGATGTTTCAATTCATCAGATACGCCTCATCCATTTCTCAATTCACATTATAATTTTGGGAAAACTACAGAAAGGGGGTACGAACTATAACATTTTTACAAATCACGGGCGTAACTATTATTTTTTGCAATTTACAGGTATTTCAGTTTTTGGGCTGTTTTGTAAGTAAATATTTTTCAATCTAGTCCAGATCTAATTTAAACTACTTACAAACTAACCCTCAACAAAATTAACCTAACCTAAATTACTCATGTTAATGTAAGCAAGTGTAGATTAAGATGAAGTTAATGCTAACAGTTGAACAAATTTAATGAATGTGTGGTTCGGTTAGTTTTGTTGAGGGTGAGTTTGTAATTAGTTTAACTTAGATCTGGACTTGATTGAAACATATTTATTTATAAAACAGTCCCAAAACTGAAAAACCTGCAAATTGCAAAAAATGGTAGTTACACCCGTAATTTGTAAAAATGTGGTAGTTCATACCCCTTTTCTGTAGTTTTCCCTATAATTTTTTATATTTGTTTCATATTATATAAAAGAATAATTTCTTTAATGTATTAAATATTTATTTATTTATATATATTAATTCATATAATATCAATTACCACATGATGTCCTATATTTGTGATTATTATTCATTCATAAATTAGATTAAATTTATTTGAATGTCGAAATACCATGAATATAATTTATTTAAATATTTGAGAATAACTATTTTATCAAAAGGAGGGAGTTTTTCCTCACTGTCCATGGACAATCAAGAAAATTCTCATTTGTGGTAAAAAATGTAAAGGTATAATCTCTGTGGTTCAATCTCAAAATTGTTGAGATATATCAAATTTATTCATCAAATGATGAGATTAAACCAAATTTTTTTATGACAAAATGTGCTAGAATAAATTTTTTTGGCCTACACATAAATTTATTTCTTGGTGAGCTTATCATGGGAGATTGAAAATAAAAGATAGATTGATGAAATTTGGAATTGTTGTTGACCGTCTCTGCCCTCTTTGTAAGAACCAAAATGAGTGTTTAAGGCACCTGTTTTCTGAATGCATATTTGCCAACGAAATCCTTGTAAACATATTTGCCAAATTTGACTTGAAAAATCCAGGTTCATTCCTTGACGAAGAATTGAAATTTGTCCAAACTTATCTTGCAGACTCCAAATCAATTGAACTTGTAGGGTGGGCTGCAATTAATTTGAGTATCTATTTCATATGGTACGAAAGCAACTCAAGATCTTTAAAGGCATGGAAAAGAGCATTTATCATTTGAAGATGGAAGATCCATGAGCTGAATATGCTGTTGGCATAAATTAAAGTATTCAAATTGACTAGAAAGGGTATTGGCTGGGCAATTAAACTTGAAATCACTCCCAAATTCAATAAGAAAACCAAAAATGGAAATGCAGTTTCAATATTGAAGAGCTACAACCAAACACAAGATGAAGTGACATAATGGGGGGAATAAATGAAAGATTCTCCGGCCCCGGACTTTGTTTTTCAAAGTTTTTTTTTGTTAGTGTAATGATCTTATGAGTTTTTGAGTAGCAGATCTGAAGAGTTATTACTTATTAGGCAGGGTATTAAGTTATACCAGATTAACATTTTTGATGGAACTATAATTCCATGAGTTTTGTACTTGTCGTACATGTTTTCCGAGAGGACTAGGGCTTGTACTTTCTTTAATCTTTTGGAAATGAAGCTTCTATATCTTTCCAAAAAAAACATTAGATATTACATTTTTAAGTTTTAAACGTTGTAAAAGCTCAGTCCATTCAATTAAATTATATTAAGTAAAAAACATCGTAAAACATTAGATATAAAATCACATTGCTAAAAAGTGAGGTTTAATTTTCGTGTTAGAAACTGAAAAACCTCATCGCACTTGGAAATGAACTACTAACTTCGATCAGAATGCCCTCAAGATTACAACTTTTTGAATCCAAAACCTGTGGAAGCATCTGGAAGGAACAATCTTGTTTCATGTCTGTGCTGACCGGCTGTAACTTTTAACCCAAAAAATGTGGCAAATGTACAAAGAAAACAGGCTCTCCTAAGGACTGCTGTTCACTTAAATTACAGTAGCAGGATGTGTGTATCAGTAGTTCAACAATGAGTACTTCAGCCGCAGCAAGATCCTGCCTTTCTCGACGCCGAGTTTGGCGCCGGTGACGAGCCAGTGCCCCGGGATGTCCTGCGGCCCTTTGGCCATTTCCGACAGGTCCACGATTTTCAGCAGCTTGTTGGTGGAGCTGTCAGACGAGTAAGACGTAAAGGGGCTGGATCCGGAGGGTGTGGCGGGGCTGTGGTCCCAGACTGTGCGTCGCACGGTGCACCCGGGCACTTTGGAAAAGAGGAGCTTGAGGTACAGGACTGTTTTGGCACCAAAGTCCCAGACGCCGAGCTGGGCGCCTGTGACGATGTGGACGCCGGAGAGGTCGCTTATGCAGGTCTCGGTGTGCTCGATGGGGGCCGTGCTTACGTGGGAGAAGTTTTTCCATTTTATGGGCTCGAACCATCGGCTGTCTTGCTCCTCGGGGCCCTGCCATTTCGGCGCCCCTATGGCTATGTGCGTGTCCCAGTGTGGCTGGAGGATCTTCGGGAGGGATACGAGGTGTTGGAGATGGACGGCGAGGCGGTTTCTCTTGCAGCCTTCTAGGACTAGCCGAAGACCAGTGACTGGCTTGCGGCCAACAGTCACCTAAAAACCACCGCATACCATAGATGAGCTCAATTCTCACACGCAACGGAAAAGTAATGGTTTCACGGAGAAAAATCGAGCCCGAGAAAATGCTACCTGGTCGGAACTGATGTAGAGTTTCGGACCCATCATGCTGAACTGCAGAAACTTGCACACAGGTTCCTTTCGTTGAAGGATGCTTTGTTCGGGAGCCCAAGCTCGAGGTATCTGGAATTCCAGAAAGTACTGCAAATCCTCGATCGGCGGTTTGACTGACGAAGAACAAAATCTAATCGTCAGAACGACAGTTAACAGAAATGTATAAAAGGTCGGACGTTTATCACAGTTAAGAGTGTAATTTTAGCAGAAGAAAATAAAGTCTGCTAAATGAGATCTTACACTCTAAGTACATGTCGATGGCTCGAGCCAAGTGCCTGATGGCGGGGGATTCATCGAGCAGACTGACAATAGGAGCGAAGGTCATGTTAATTACATCAGGTGCCAATGGTACCGTCTCCGCCCACTTGGCGTGGTTTTGCTCAAGATCGTCACCGCCCCTCCTCCGGAAAATCACCGTAACATCCTGCAGCGAAAATAAATAAATAAATGAAAATTATAGAGCTTGAGAAGTTATCTGCGCTTGAGGACTCCAACCTTATCCTTGTATTTGAGGGGGCCGGTTGAAGATGACGTGGAGGGACTTCTTGAGCTCTCAAACCTTTCACAGACGATGTCTTCTATATAGTTTTCGATATCCATCGGCGTCAAAGCTGATGACTGAAGCTGCCTGATGTAGACCATGTCCCGTCCTCCTATCGTGACTGATGTGACAATATGCGTCCCGAAAGTTTCAATGAAGCTGCAAATACGAATGTCTAGTCGTCAATGAATTTTAGTGTCGAAAACTCCGATGCAACTTTTTAGATGCCATGCTCAATATAACATCTTGTCTTGACTCGCCATCTCAGCTCCTGAGAGTCTTTTCAAGCATCTATCTTTCGACGGAAATTTATATCAACGCCGGTGAAGTGAAGAATATCTCCGACTAAAAAAGTCATTACCTTGCCAACGATGCCGGATCCCACGAGTGGGGAATAACGCGCTTGACCTCATCCTTCAACACCAAGATATGATTTACTAGGTTGACTTTATACAAGGGGATGAAAGATCCAAACATGGCTAGTGACTTGGTGGCCGCCGCATCAACTTGCCATGACCCGGAAAAATTGAACATAGCATTGAAACTCCCGAGCGGAATGGAGCCCGATATCTCCGACTTTTCGTTGAGGTACTCCGCCATCTGTTGGATCAAACATCAAGCACATTGATCAAAAGCCACTTCTATCAATCGCAGCCAGCGAGATACACATAGCTAGAAACTCGAATTCAGTAGCCAAGCTAGCGTAATCCTTACATAGTTCCCTAAATACCACAAATGTGTATCCCCTATCCAAACAAGATAAGTTAAAACCGAGTGAAAATGCAGTCCGAAAGCTATGTGGGAATGCTGAAATGCACAAAACTAGAAAACCGATTTCGGTAGCTAAGCCATCCTCATATCCTTATACAGGTTTCTACTCATTTCTGAAATGTGGGATCTTTATCAGACTTGTCAAAGCCAGAAGTGAGCGAAATGCACACGGAAGAATCACTCGGGAAACTGCCAATCCAATCCGATGCATAGCGATTGTATAGATGGGATTGAACAACCTAATTCACAACCCTATGATGTACAATTGAGGTACGAAGCTGTACCAATTCGACATCTATGGAATCTTGAAAAATCTACACAAACCCAAATGGCAAATCAGGAGCTTAAGTCTACATCACAACGAAGCAATAAAGGCCAGCAAAACACAAGCAATTTCAGCAACCTCGAGCTCAAATGATCTAATCAGAGAAAGAAGTCCACCAAGCAAGATTGACAGACCTCATGAAAGCTGAGAACATGAGAGCTCTCAAAGCCCCCTCTCTGCCTGGAACACTCAATGTCAACACACACACCAGGCACCACCAGCCCGTCCTCAACCCTAAGATCCCCAACCTTTTCCTCATCCAAAACCACCAGCCTCGATCCGGCCGTCCCCTTGCAGTACAGCAGCCTCACATCCGCCGTGACGTCAAACCCCCGCCCCAAAGCCTGTATCGAATTGTAGAGCGTCGCCGCCAGCGCGTCCGGGCTAGCCGACAACTCAGCAACTCCCGAGGACTCCATCAAGGTCGGATCTTTGGCGAGATTCAGACGTGGGTTTCGATGGGTTGGTCTCTGATCTTCATCTGATGGTTCGTTGGTAGGTAGAGCCGCTGCTGATGGTTGATTGCTCGCTTGAACGTTGAACGAGCTGATTGTGTGAGTATTGATTGACTCACTTGGCTTCTTCTTCTACGGTAGGCTTTTGACTTATTTAATGTTTTGTGATGTGTTGTGTTGTGTTGTGTTCGATTTCTTTTTGCAATTTTCCCAAATTTTTTTTTTTCAAAAAAAGAAGAAGTGAAAACGCGTTATTTCTGGGTCGTCGTCTCAAGATGATGATTCTGAGTTGACCCACTCTCCTCCTAATCCTCGGAATTAACTCCTCCATTGTCTCTCTGTCAGACCCATCTTCATTTCTTTATTCATTTTTACTGAAGCGAAAAAAAAAATCAAATTTTGGTGACGTAAAAACCGTGTCTTGATTTCCATCGTTTGGTTGGTTGAAGATTGGGAGACTGAAAAGTTCGAAGTTTGAGGAGTTGGGCGCTGTGGAATTGACGAGTTTGCATCTGGGGTTCGGTCAAAACTGAGAATCTGAAATTGGGGGTGGTGATAATCGAGAACTTTTCTCCAGTCGATCCTACAAAAAATAGGGTTTGGGCCGAGACAATCTCTACGCTCGTGACACGTGGCTGATCGATTGCAGCGCAGTTCTCGATTTCATGTTCCTTTGCTGTGATTGAAGCTCTGATTTGGATAGGGAAGTCGGCAGCTTTGGAGCCCTAATTCCTGATCTGAAGCGCGATGGGTGGGTTGAAGGACAGTGATGCTGAGGATTGCTTCGTCGACGCATTTGAGGAATTCCCATTTTACGATTGCGCCGATTCCGACACCGACGAGTCCACCCCGGACTCGACAATCTCCCACGCCGGGGTTGATGGATTAACGCCGCAGCTTGTGCAGAAAGGTGCGTGCTTTGACGCTCCAGAGGCTTCTGGAAGCACCTCGGTTCATAACAAATCGACTGTTAGGAGGAGGAGAGCTAGTCTGCATTCTCACCAGGATGAGATTGAGTCAGCTGTTGAAGATGAGGATCGAAACAGCTCCGTGAATCTTCAATCTGAAGAGATTAATCCCAATGCTGAGAATCTGCGGAGAAATGCATTTGTGAAGTTTGCAGGTTTAGTGTTCAGATCTGTTTGGTATTCATTCAAATTGCTCGTTAACATCTCATCGTCTCCCATATGGACATTGTATCACATCTACGCGTTCCTGACGGATCCATTCAGCATTAAGAAGCGCATTCGCAACTATGTGATCGGCAAGGTGTGGAGCTTATGGTACCCGGTCAGCAGGACCGTGGTTCATTACGTGTATGATTGGTGGAAGGAGCAGAAGGTTATATGGAAGCTGGCCAGGCAGCTAGGCTGGGGAGTCCTGTGGGCGATTTATCTTTGTTTGGTAATGTGTGCATTGCTTGTCTTCGCCGCTGTGGCCAGCGGGAAGGTGGTGAACCATGTGGCTGAGCGGCCGGTGGTGATAAAGGAAAGTTTGAATTTTGATTACACTAAGGAAAGCCCGGTTTCATTTGTTCCGGTTGGCGAATGTTGCGGAGGAGGTTGTGAGAAGAGCGGAGGATTGCGGATGATTCCTCAAGGGCGTAAAGTTCAGGTTGGGGTTACGCTCACCTTGCCTGAGTCGGACTATAACCGAGTCCTCGGGATGTTTCAGGTAAAAAAAAGTACGAAATTGTTCAAAGTTTGGATTTCAGTAATGTAGAAAAAAAACTTGTCTTGTGTTGTGTCTCACTTTGTTTGGATCTTACTCGTACAGGTTCAGTTTGAGGCCTTGTCGGCAAATGGGGAAACACTGGCCGCCATGTCTCGTCCTTGTACCGTGCAGTACAAAAGCGTGCCGCTCAGACTGGTGCTGACCCTCCTTGAGATGGTTCCTCTTGTGACCGGCTACCGACTGGAGTCACAAACCCGGCATGTAAAGATGGGAACTTTCACTGAAGGAGCCTCTCCCACCGCTTGCTTCAAGGTGACGATGGATGGTCGAGCTGAATTCCCATCAGGCGCTGGAGTTCCAGAAGTATACTCTGCATCCTTAACCATCGAATCCAGGCACATTTTTCTCAGACAGTTTTTATGGTACTTGAAGCCTCTCGTGTTTCTATGGATCGGCTTTATGTTTTTCACGATGGAGCTGTTCTTCGTTCTCCTCTTTTGCCGATCAATCGTGCTTCCCAAAGTTGCTTCGAGAGATCATAGACTCGTTCCTCAAGATGATCAGCCAGCCTCGCCATCTTAGGCTGATGTAAGTTCCGCCTCTCGCATTTTAAATCACATCTTTGCTTTGTAGATTTAGATCCTAAGAGGGGTCTTTTCGTGTGTTTGAGTTGATCTTTGGTTAGACATTCGTAAGGAGTTATCGGCAGAGTTCGAAGTTGAGTTCAGACGAGAAAATATGCATTTACGTTAAGAGTAAACTCATCTACATCTGTCTGGCCTGTTGCGACAAGTTCCATCTTATTTACACAAATGTCAGAATCTATCGGCAAGTTAGAAATCTTCCGAACCTCCTTCGGCATGTCTTATTATCATCATCTTCTCATTCAATATCCACACGTTGTGTTTCGTCACATTATGTGGAATTTAACTCAGCTTAACGCCTTGTGAAACTCTTCAGGAAGGATCCGCTCTTGGTTATCTCGCGCACTGGCTTGTCAGTGAATCTGATGACGTTGTAGACCCACGCTCCGCACACGGCTCCCAGAATCGGCCCGGCTATGTACACCCAGAGATGCTCGTAGCGGTGCCAGATGATTGCTGGTCCCAGGCTCCTCGCCGGGTTCATCGATGCTCCTGTTATCTGCCTGCATTGTTTCATTTTGTCAGATCAAGTTTTTGTCTTTTTCTGATTGACGGTGGTGATATCGGGATGGGATGCTTACCCTGCGAAGAGTACGTTGAGCAGCACCGTTGAGCCCACGGCAAGTCCAGCCAGCTCCCCAATCTGCAGACACAATGGAAAACCGGTGAGTAATTTGTCGTGACTTATAAATGATTGGGTGAAGTTTCTTTGGGGCTGACCGCTCGGTTGTCAGTGGCCACACCGGAAATGACAAACATGAGGTAGAAAGTGATGATGAACTCGAGCACGAAAGCCTGCAGCTCGGAGCCGGAAGGCATGGTTCCCGGGAACTGATCCTGCTTCCCTGTAAATACCAGCCGTAGCGTCCCGCTGGCCAGGACTGATCCGAGGACTTGGACAATGATGTAAATCGGCACCTGACAAGGAAATTCAGAATGAGGAAAGGCTGTGAAAGGGTACGAGGATTTGGATCGTCAAAGCGAAAAAAGTTAATTATTTTTCGTTACATGCATCCATGGGAATCTCTTGACGGACGCAAAGGCAATGGTGACGGCGGGGTTGAAGTGGGCACCGGAGATATGACCTGTGGCGTACGCCATGACCATAACGACTAGCCCCCAAGTGATCGCCACGCCCGGGAATGACACAACTTGGTTTGAGTCAAGATTGACTATCACCACGCCGCATCCAGCGAAAATCAGAAAGTACGTGCCCACCACCTCCGCTACGAGCTGCAGCCAAAACCCACAATCAGAATGACAAAAAGACTCAACCTTGAAGAAGAAAGAATCAATCTTGATGATACCCCACGTCTACGGCTCTATGCTACTTACATACCTTCTGCAAGAAATGAAACGAAAGCAATGAATCCTGATCCGGGGCGAGGTCCTGAGAGTCCCTAATGCTGATCGAGTGGTTCTCTGGTACCTCCGCCATGCTAAGACTCTTAAGGCAGCAGAGATAACAGAGCGGAGGATGATTGAAAGTCCTACGAGGCAATCAAGATGCAAAAGGAGGTCGAATTGAATGAATGTCCATCAGGCCCTGGAAGCCACCTCCTATTTATAAACTCCCAAGATGCCACTATTTTCAGACATGGAGAGGAAAATGTGGCTCCAAAGTGGCTATACATTTTTGGACTTTTCGGATATGGATAGATGATTCAGATCGGATATTACCACACCCTTTTCGGTCTTAAAAATAGGTATTTCTTCTCTATAAACTCTAAATTTAGTATGCTGTCAAAATTCATTATTTTCTCCGTAATAGCGCAGACATTCACATCTGCGCTGCTTTGCTAGAAAAACACATTTCAAACTTTTCCGGAGGAAAAAAAAAGTTCTTTTTTTTTTAAACGGATCTTAATTGGATGAAAATTAGTTATTTGGTGAGCCGAAAATTTCCTATGGCTGATTTGTTTTGTTTTGTTTTTTTTCGTGTAGGTGATGTCAAGAGTGTGTCATTGCTGATCACCAACCAGATCAGTTGCTCTAACTTAGCGCATTTGTCAAAGCTCGAATCCTGGGTGTGGATGCAAGAAGATAATTTCTAACTTTTACTACTACAATTTAAAAATACTCCGCACTTGGCAGCGAGACGAAGTTAATTGCTAGAGTCATCGAGGATATACGAGCACTTGCTCTCGTAGTGCAGGAAATGAAGAGGGCTAGGGGCTACCGGTGGGAACAGAAGAATCCAACTTCGCCAATGATGAAATTTTTAACTCCGGAAATGTGTGGAATTCAACCCCATTAACCCGAGATCACGCATGAGGAGTAAAGTATAAAGTTTTATAGTAATCGTCATGTGAGTGAAGAATTTTCTTCTATTCTACAGTTGCGTTGTTTGAAGTCAGTTCGTTGGAGTGGTTGGAGTTGGATTTTGTCGAGTATGTGTCTGCACGGATCTCTTGCTGTCCAAGTTGTGATTTTGCGCGATCCATGGAAGGCTTCGTGACTTCAGACCAAGTTTGGTTTTTGATTATTTGTTGGGTGTTCGAGTCTTTAATCGACTCTCGTGACTTAAGGCTGCCGAGGTGATATACAGAGAAATTGCGTAAACATCAGAGCGTGGAGTCTGGAAACACGTTGTCAAGCCACATTTCTCAACTTCATTGAACTGATATCATCCCAGGAAAGGTCGAATGCGCACGAACAAATGTGGGCTATGTATGAATATTTTCAAGCTTCTTTCTACACATAAGAAATGATAGAGAGAGCTCCTCTTGTTCCTGGTTGCTGCATTTGCTTTCTCCCTCGGAAATGTGAGTTCAGATGCTGAGATTTACGTCGAAATGAATCCGCCGAGTGAACTCCAGTCCTTGCATGTCATATTTCGATCTGTCAAGATGAACGATGAGATGTTAACAGAGAACGAACAGCCTGTAAGATTGTTTTAAGGCTTGAGCGGTTCGCATATGAGGATTCGGTAGTGTACCTTGTTTTAAAGCTTGAGCTCGAGGTCATCAGATCCGCTCTCTTCGTGGATCCTCTCTCCCTCCCACGCTTTAACCAGCCCGTTCGAATTGTCTCCGAATGCGAACTCAGACGCCATTGCATCCGACATGGGGACGTCAGCAGTGCGATCGTGTCCAGCAGGGATTGCGGGGGAGCACGCCCCACTCTGCCCCGGCGTCCACATTCGGGAGCCTGAGGGATTCGGAATCTCTGGTCGAATGTCAAACGGGTTTCTGGATACGAGGCTGAATGTAGGCGATGTCGGCGCCTGAGAGATTTGGAAACCCGCGATCCACGTCTCTGGGAGCATCTGATTCTGAGCTCCAGTAGCTTGTGTCGAGGAGGTGAAGAATGAGGGCTGAACAGATCCGCCGCCGGGATTCCCGTTCTCCCAGTCCAACCTCATTATCGGAGTTCTGCAGGTCGGGGAGCTCAGCGGGGGAGTGATTGGAGCGCTTATTGAGCCTCGGCCTCGCCTCATCTGGAGATGGCGATGCAGAAGCTCGGATGAAGCAGAGGGCGTGCCCGATGAAAGATTCTTCAGCCAGGGTATCAGCGAGTCAGCATCTCTCTTGCCGTTTGTGTTTGTTGGGGTGCGAGATGGACTGGGGAAGGACGACGACGGAGGGCTCGGGTTGTGCGACGCACAGGGGCTTGGTTGGTATGACGAGCACGGACTCACAGACGCTGAGCCGCCGATCATATCCATGCGCTCCGTCGGCTTGCACCCCTGCACAGTATACCAACTTAAAATCAATCACACCCAAATCCAAATTGATTCACATTGCAGCCAAAGACTCTATCAAGCAGATAACATGTAAGTGAGGACAAAGTATAAAGATTGCTTAGATTGTACTGGACGATTTAACACAGCAATAGCGATTAATAGTTCCGCCTTTTAGAAGGCTCGTACAAAGAGAATCTGCTGTTCATAGAATGCAAGGACAGCCTCTTTCTTTTTCTAGGTCAAATCGAACACACCCAAATCTGCATCCAGCAGATCAATTCCAACCCCACTTATACAAATCCACCAACCAAAATCGAGTCAAGATTCAAGGTTTACGCACCCACCTCAGATCTGACACTACCCAGAATATGCCCCATAAAGAAAAAATCTGAAAAAAATAAATTACTTAAAATGAAAAAAATAAGAAGCCGATTGACACAGCAAAGGTTGGACCTTTCTGTAAGTAGTCCCGTCTTCCTCAACAATCCATCCAGCTTCATTGCAGAGGGCTTTCAGCACCTCGTTGTTGTCGCAGTGCTTGGGCAGCTGGTAGTTCCCGTAGGTCCGCAGGCCGGCGTAGATCTTTGCGGCGATGGCTCTCCTCCGCCGCTCCCGCCTTTTGTTGTTCTCCCTCTCCCTCCACGTCGGCAGCCGCGGTCCCGACGGCATATCGGAGGCGTAAACACGGATCAGCAGGCGCGCGAGCTGTGGCAGCTAAACCCCATCACAGCTGGACTCGTGCGGTGAAAGAGGAGAGAGAATGTGAGGAAGAAGAGAATCACTTACGACAGGTCTGTCCGTGTCTGAATCTGAGACTGTCGAGTTTCAACAACACGCCCGATTGTCAAAATTGAACCGTTTGGTTTCACAGATCAAACCTTGAACCGCTAGACCCCTTTCGGTTCGATTGGGATATAAATCGTCCGAGCATGTGGACCTCCACCCATGTCGACCGGTTCAAGCAAGTAGTAAATACAACGACGTATTGGAGCACGAGCTCAAAGGGATCATGCCGTACATAAATTTTTTGGTTTGTTTTGGTGAGGAATGTTAATATTCGGTTATGGTTTTAATTTTTGCAAGATTGATAATTAATATATTAGTTTAATTTTTTAATTATTTTAAAATCAAATGGAACTATCTCAGTTGTTTTAGATCATACACAAATTCAATTAATTATATAGTATAAATTAGTATATTTATATTATAATTTATATAAAAAATCTCATATTTATTAAATTAATTAATAAAAAATTCATTAAAAATCGAAACGAATCGAACCACATAATTTAATGGAATTTAGTTTTTCAAGTTAGCGATTCGATTTGATTTTAAAATTTTGAAACGAACAATTTTTATTAAAAATCAAATCAAATCAAATCATAACGCCTCATTTAATATCTACTACATTTTTTAATTTTTTATTATTTTAAGATATCTTTCAGCAGCTCGGCTAATCTTGATCAATATCTTCATTCGAAAACAATCGATAGTTATCAACAAATTAACTAAGATTATAATTAATTAATCCATCTGCTATAAAACCACACCGCCATAATCTTCCAACCCTCTCTGTTCCATTCCTCCCTCCCTCTCTCTCTCTCGCGCGCGCTTCTGCTTCACCCCCGCTCATCAGCATGGAGCGCCGCCACCTCTCGCGGTGGTGTTCCACCCCGTTTCTCCTTCTCGCCGCCGTCCTCTCAGTCTCCGCACTTGCATCCACAACCGTGGCGACGTTCGACGCAACGGACTACGCCTCGGCCGTGGGCGATCCGGGCATGAGAAGGGACTCGTTGCGAGTCGCACTCGAGTCGTGGAACCAGTGCAACGAGGTCGGGCAGGAGGCGCCCGGCATGGGCAGCCCCCGGTACGCCGATTGCTTCGACCTGTACAAAAGCACCTCTCCGACACCTTCAGGTAATTCAACGCATCGTTTCTCATTCAGTCAACTCAAATTCAACCGAACAGAAAATGTCCTTTGTTTGAAATTTTGAAAACATCCTTGATTTTATTTCCTTAATTTGATGTTTTCTTTTTATAATCTTACACACTCATCTCAATTTCAACCTAAAAAAAAGTCTCAGCTTGATGTTTTCATGGTAGAAAACTTGCTCAGTTTGAAGTTGTTTGATTTTGTTTTTGGGTACAAAATACCCATAATTTCATGTTTTTATGTTTTGATATTTTTTTCCTAAATTATATTTTTACAGTCAACACAATTTCAACTTAAAAAAACTATCAATTGATGTCTTCTTTAGAAAGCATGCTCAATTTGATGTTTTTGAGCAGGTAGAAAACACTCTTAATTTCAGTTTTTGTATTTTGATATTTTTTTCCTTTATTTTATGTTCTTCTTTTGATATTTTTACCGCCAACTCAAATTTTAACTAAAACAAATTCTGGATTCAATGATTTCTTGGTACAAACCATATCAATTTGATGTTTTTTGAGGTAGAAAACACCATTAATGTCATGTTTTGTTTCGATATTCTTACCTCAACTCAATTTCAACCCAAAAGAATGGTTCCTTAATTTGATATTGTGTGTAAAACACATCCTTGATTTGATAATTTTGGGGCATTTAACTTTTTTGGCATAGGGGGGAAGTCGGAGACGTGCTCAACCTGCGACGACCCGACGCCGTACATGTTGGTTCACAGAGTCACCGAGCACGACAACAAGTTAGGCTTAGGGGAAGTCGAGCTTTCTCCGGAAGGCGGCGCGTCGATACCCTACGTGGACCTATTCGCGGCGGAGAAGGAGCTCTACTTAGGCTCCAAGTGCCAGGTCCACGAGGCGGGCTCCGAGCCGTGGCACTTCTGGATGATCATGCTCAAGAGCGGCAACATGGACACCTACGCGGCCAAATGCCCCGAAAACGGCCGCAAGGCCAAGCCATTCGGGCCCGACAGCCGCTTCCCTTGCTTCGGCCCGGGCTGCATGAACCAGCCCCTGGTGCACCACGACTACACGAAGCTAGTCGGGGCGAATGGGACCGCGCTGAGAGGTGGGTTCTACGGGACGTGGGACTTGGATTCAGGGGTCCTGAGGGATGACTTGGGGAACAAGTCATTCTTCTCGGTGACTTGGGAGAAGGAGATCGGATCGGGGAGCTGGGTGTTCCACCATTACTTGAAGACGTCGGCGAGGTATCCGTGGCTGATGCTTTACTTGAGGTCGGACGCCACGAAGGGATTCTCCGGCGGGTACCATTACGAGACGAGAGGCATGTCTAATATTGTAAGCAATGCTTCCCCTTTCATTCCTTACTTGCACCTCAAGGCAATAAGCTTCTGTTCCTTACTTGTGCCTCAAGGCAAGAAACCCTTTTCAAAAAACCATGCATTTGTTACTTACTTGTACCTCAAGGCAAGAGATTATGCTTTTGTTTGTTACTTGTACCTCAAGGCAAGAAATGGATTTTGCAGATTCCGGAGTCTCCGAACTTCAAGGTGAAATTCGCGCTGAATGTGATCCAAGGAGGGGGGCCGGAGAGCCAGTTCTACCTGATGGACATGGGCAGCTGCTGGAAGAACAACGGCCAGCCCTGCCACGGGGACGTCACGACCGACGTCACGCGCTACAGCGAGATGATCATCAACCCTGAGACGACGGCGTGGTGCAACTCGAGAAACCTCGGACTGTGTCCTCCGTACCACACGTTCGCCAATGGGACGAGAGTGTACCGAAACGACACCGCCCGGTTCCCCTACGGCGCCTACCACTTGCATTGCGCCCCGGGCAATGCGGAGCATTTGGAGGAGCCAGCCAACCTTTGCGATCCTTACAGCAATCCGCAGGCCCAGGAGATCCTCCAGATCCTGCCCCACCCGGTTTGGGGCGAGTACGGGTACCCCACGGCCCAGGGCCAGGGCTGGATAGGGGACCCGAGGTCTTGGGAGCTCGACGTGGGCCGATTGTCTCAAAACCTCTACTTCTATCAAGTCAGAATTATTTTTGAGTCACGTGACGCGTTGAAAAATCAAAATATGAGATGAGAATGTCAAAATTTTCATTGAATGCAGGATCCTGGGACGGAGCCTGTGAGGAGGCGGTGGTCGTCGATCGACTTGGGGACCGAGATCTACCGGGATGGGGATCAGGTGGCTGAGTGGACGGTGAGCGACTTTGACATTCTGGTGCCTAAGCACCAATAAGCACAAGGGGCGCTGCTGAAGTGATGTTCATTGTTCAAGCACATTAGCTAGGTCACATATATGATCAAATAAGGCCTCAAGGAGGCACAAGGCAATGTAGATTCTACTTCAAACTTCACATTCAGTTTCAGTTTAATATCAACATTTTAGTTTCAGATTTTGGACATGGACATGTTCATGTTTTTAACTGCAATTGACTTTCAGATTCGCATATCATACTGACATGACTAGTGACCTACATCTCCATTGAAGCTTCATGGAAAAGGTTTTGTCTGATGATGAATCTTATCTGACATGAAGCTTCAATGTGGAAGATGTTTTATTCTTTTCTGACATGATACCGCTTCATGCAGATGAAACGCTCCATGAAACATATATGACGTTTTTATCCTGAAAATGATGTATAATGTGTAGACTTTATACAACGTTTTCACGTTAAAACGTCGTATATGTTATTGTTGAATATTTTTTACGGTGATTTAAAGTTATAATTGTCGTATATATATTTATGGTTTTTAAATAAATTGGGATGGACTTATACGACGTTTCATATATTTTAAAATTTAAATATTTAAGTACTTTATAACCGTTATAGTTTACGTTATATTCTTATATAATGAAAAATTATTTTTATTTTTCTTCTCTAAATAAATAATTAAAGTAATAAAAATAATTAATAATAACATAATGAAATATTGGTAATTAGTTTGATATGAAAACATTGATTTGTGAGCCTCTATGTCACTTTTATGGAAAATCTGAGACTTTTCCCACTGTAAGTTCTTCACCTCCATCAGTACGAGTGCCTGTGATCTCTTCTACAATTGAAGAACAAGATGGTTGTGTCATAGAGCATGTGATTGATCCGTTAGTGGTTAATTCTGATTCAAATCCAGTTGTTGCTAACAACTCAGATATGCACCAAGTGAAAACAATGATGTGATAACAACAGATGCACCAAGGAGATCACATAGAGCACCCAACTGGCAGCAAGATTACATATGCTCTCGGGTCACAAAGTTCAATACTCCTGATCATATTAGCAATTTCGTTACATACTACACCTCACAGGTCCTATGCACTCAGCAAGATTACATATGCCCTCAAGGAAACAAGGCAAAGTATGCAGATTGATGAAGAGTTTGTACGGCCTCAAACAAGCCTTGCGTCAATGGTTTCAGAAGTTCATTGACGCTTTGCTGGCTTTTGGCTTTCGACAGAGTCTCATGTTCACATTATCCACTGCTGGTCAGTTCATAATACTACTTGTTTATGTCGATGACGCCTTGCTCACTGGATCATCTCTATCTCTCATTGATACAGTCAAAGCCTATATTCATCAAAATTTCAGAATCAAAGACCTTGGCTCCATGAAGTTTTTCCTTGGACTTGAGGTAGCTCGGTCCTCCACTGGCACATTCATCCATCAACGAAAATATGCTCTTGATATCCTCCGGATGCTTGGATGTAAACCATCCAAATTCCCTATGGATACTAAACATCGATTGGGGAGGTCTACTACTGCTTTTCTTCCTGATCCTACTTCATATCGCAGGCTGGTCGGGCGTCTCATCTATTTAACGATCACACGTCCAGATTTGGCTTATGTCGTTCATATTCTTAGTCAGTTCATGCATGCCCCCACTGACGATCATATGCAGGCTGTTACACATCTACTCCGGTACATTAAAGGTGCTCCTGCACAAGGATTGTTTTATTCAGTCGACTCTGCTCTCCAACTTCCTGCCTATTGTGATGCAGATTGGGCTGCTTGTCCGCTTTTAACCGGCCATTGTGTGTTTCTTGGGGACTCTCTTATTTCTTGGAAAGCAAAGAAGCAACAGACTATATCTCCATCTTCTGCGGAATCTGAATATCGCGCCATGGCCAGCGCCTGTGGAGAGCTCCGTTGGCTGAACCAATTATTGCAGGACATGGGTGTTCCGGTATCTACTCCGATTCCGTTGTATTGCGACAATCAGGCTGCGCTGCATATCGCCCGAAACCCTGTATTCCATGAGAGAACAAAGCATGTCGAAGTCGATTGTCACTTTGTCCGGCAGCTTGTCTCTTCCTCGTTCATCCAGCTCCACTACATTCCCACAAATGCTCAACCAGCTCATATCTTTACCAAAGCTTTGTCTGCTGATTCCCTTGCTCGGTTAGTGTCCAAGTTGAGCGTTTCCAATTTCTTACACGCTCCACTTGAGGGTGGATGATAAAACATAATGGTCTGTTGCTGCTATAGTTTATGATCAGCCTACTGAGTGTATAGTTATGTTACTTAAGGGATGTATGTGTAGTGGTAGAATACTTGGGAGACTCTTTTTGGTAAAAGGTGGAAAGTGTATTCCTGATTTTTATTAATAAGATTGAGAGCCTTCTTCTTCAATCCCCTGTCTCTATTTTTTCCGGTGACTGCTAGCTGGATTCCGACGTGCGGTCACTTTTCCACAGAAGATGCCCTGTGAAGGGCGAGTATACCGCTGACATTGTAGGGTAGTGTGCCCTACAGTTTGTTGTGTCTTTAGTGCAATCTTAATGCAAAAATTGGACTCAAGATCCCGTCTCAAAGACTAGCAGGTATTTTCTGGACTTGAATTTAGGAGACAAATTAAATAAGAAGAAATGGAATGAAAACATATTAATAAAACGTGTTTCTGAATTTTTAATTGAGGGATTTGAATGGATTATTAGTCTTTTTTTTTTCTTTTTCTTCCGGTTTATAATGATTCGGAAGGATTCAGAATATAAAAGACAATTTTATCCTTTTAGTTATACAACAATCAAATTAAGTTCTAATAGACAGATCAGATATTTTAATAAATATTTTTTTTTTCTTTTATATTTTTGAATCACTCAAAGATTCAGGAATAACTATGATTTTTTCTTTCATCTCCTTTCAAATCATATCGGTACAATTCTCTCCAAATTGAGGAACAATATTTGCCCATATCTGGGACTTGATTGCCTCTCAACCATCACCTAATTTAACCTCTAAAATTTATCAAGGGAGCTAATTAACCATGGCCAGGTAGTAGAGTGCATCCAAATGGGTGCCTTGAGATATATGTAATCATGTTTGAAGCAAAAGCTTGAGTCTGTGTGCAACAAAAGTATATATGAGATGTTGATGTGATACCCATTTTCAAGCAAATCTTGGCTTTGAATTGAACCATGCATCATACAGTGAAGTTACATGGCCCAAATGGTACGTGTCTTACTTGTCCTATGATGAATGATCATGATGAGGATCAAAGTAGAGCTAGCCTTGATGAGAGTTAACTGATGAAGTGGGCCATCATCCCACGCTCACTCAAGTTTTGTTCGGATCCGCATGGATTGAGAAACAAAATATTTGTAAGGAAGGGAAATATTTTAGGGTAAAAAAGTTGTTAACTGTTAAATTAATGGCAGATTTGGAAGGATGAGAGTGAAATAACAATATACTTACTAAAATAACTATTAACTTTACATATACAAATATGAATAAACTATACTGAATTAATAATTAATGATCTTTTAAATCCGAATCTCTATCTTTTCTTTCAGATCCACCCGAAATAAGATGAAAAGGAAAATGAAATTATTTCCTCGTCTAAGTCATTGTAACTCTCTTAAAAAACTCTAAAACACTCAATTTCATTTTTTTTTTAGAAAAACTTAAAAAAAGTTTTAAACTATCATCACTTTTCTCAATTACAGCACGAACTATAAATTCAAATTGTCGAAAAGGATGAAATAAAATAACATTTCAACGGTAAGTAAATTGTGTAATTACACTCTTAAACTAATTTTATTATAACAAGCAGACTCGTGCATGAAAACTACGTCATTTGATCATAAAATTAAGAGATATCATTTCGTTTACATAAACAAAATAACGTCAGTTTCATACTGAACAACTTTAATCATTGATAAAATTAATAAGATTAGTTATATGTAATAAATCAAATCAATCTTAAAAAGCAATCAAAATTAGTTTGATTTTTTTTATCACACCATTTTTGACAATTTGAATCATTCAGACCATATATATTTTAGGAAGCGAAGATGATAGATGATAGTTCAAAACTCCTTTCCATTTTTTTCCAGATTTCATTCCTAGGTCAAACTCAGCAACAATACCTTACATTCGTTCTACTTCATCAACCTAATCAATCGCAAACCACTGTCTATATCTATATATCCATCGTGATATATGTTAATAAAAATGAACTTATCTAAAACATGATATTAAACATCAGAAATATATTTGTATGTTAAAATAGAATTGAACTATATATGAGTAAGGGTCTGTCTTTTCTAACTAAAATAGAATTCCTCCTTTCCAATTCATTTGCAAACAAAACTTAACAGTCATCATCATTACATGAACAAACCCTTTATATATCTTCACATGCAAACCCTAATTAGTCATCACTTTTGCACCTTAAAATCGACACCAATCCCTCTCAAGATTCAACTTTTATTGTTCACTCTGACCACCTTTGATCATTGCTTCCGCAACCAGACCCAATCGGGTCCCAACCCAACATTGAAATCTTGCCCCATTTCCACCTTTCTTTAGTTAATCCCCAAAACAGCAAAAACAATAAAAACAAAACATCCTCAATTTCCCCAAATTCATAAAAGCACACACTCACAATTCAATTAGGACTATCTTTTCGTTCTCTTCAATTCTCAAATTAAAGGCTGGTTCCTTCCTATTACAATTCAATTAGGACTATAAACGAGTTGAGCTGATTATTCTATTCATTTTCGTTTATTAAAAATTTGATGAGTTTGAAATGAGCTTTCAGATATGTGCTATTATTTAATTTGCTTAAATTTAACAAGATTAAATTTTTATTCGAGTATTTGAATTGATCTAATAGGAGTTTTATATATACAATATTTTAAATGAGATATTCGTTAAAAAATTTATTTTCTAAACCTTTAATTTTATAAATATATATATAAAGTTCCTATTGGACTGCAAAATATACGAACCCTTCACAAACATAAAAGAGTCAAATAATTCATTTTTCATGTGAGGCTCATTTATTTAAACTTGACATTTTGTTTATTTTTGAACGAGTTGTTTTGACCTGAGTATAAACTCAGTTTACGAGTGTATTAACTTGTTGATCCACCTAAATCTAATTAAATTCAATTAAATTGAACTAAACTAATCAATTCCAATCTACACAACAGACGCAAAAAAATATCACCAAATCTATTTAATTTCCGGATTAGGTGGAAGATTAGTACTCCCTCCGTCCTCTATTACATGTCATTTAAGATTAATTTGAGTAGATTAAGGTGAAGTTAATGCTAACAGTTGAACAAATTTAATGAATGGGTGGTTGATGTTTTTATAAAAAAATTCGTGCAAAAAGTAAAATTGGTAGATGATTACTGGTAGAGAATGTATTTTTTATTGAATATGATAATGAAGTGATTAATGTTTGATATTTTAAGATAGTTGTTGATATTAAATACGCATTGAAAATGGGTAAGTGACAATTAAAAGTGGACAAAAAAATTCGGTTAAGTGACATGTAAAAGAGGACAGAGGGAGTAATTAAGAAGCCTCCTGATGTACTGGCTGAGTTTAGTGTTTATTAATGAATAGTGGATGACAGATTTTCTGGAGCATTAAATTCCTCATCTTTATGTCTTTTTTCCCGCGCTTTTATCCTTAATTAATACAACGTTTGATTTCTTGTCTCCTTTTAATCCTCAGTTTCGATTTTTATTACTTTCTTTATCAACCCGAGTCTCTCTCACTACACCGTTTCAGCTCAGCTCCATCCGCGGCTCCGCAAGCTCAACGCTGTCCTCTGTTTTTCAGCTCGCTTTCACAGAAAAATCGGAGCTTTAACTCCAACTCGAGCTAGCGATCGCAGCTTGCGCGCCGGATACGTGGTATTCGTGGCTTCAGATGTAGTGGGTGTTCGCATTTAGGGGTTGCAGATGGAGGAGTGTAGAGCTGACTCGGTTTCGAAGAAGTCGAGGTCGTCGCGGATGTTGTCGAGAGTCGCGCACAGTCCGACCAGCACCAAAAGCCAGCTCCACAAGCAGAGCAGAGACAAAGTTAATGAAGATTACAGCTTCGCCAAGTGTTGCTCGTGGCAGCAGATGTCGGAAAATTCAGCAACGACGGAGATGGAGATGAAGAACGACTGAGCGGGTTTGGTCATCCAGGCCTTCATTGCTAAGCTCTTCGCCAGCGCGTCCTCCATCAAAGCGGCGTACGCCGAGCTCCAGCTGGCTCAGTTTCCGTACAACAGCAGTGCGATCCAGGCCGCGGACGACGCCATCGTCGCCGAGCTTCGGGAGCTGTCGGAGATGAAACGGAGCTTCACGAAAAAGCAAATCGATCTGTCGCCGCAGGTGGCTCAGCTCCTCGCCATGGCTCAGGAGCAGCAGAGCATGATGAGTACGTACGAACTCACGCTGAGAAAGCTCGAAGCCGAGTCCAAGGCGAAAGACGCGGAGACGACGTCGTTTAAGTCTCAGCTTAGCGAGAGTTTGAGCAGCGTGAAAGCGATGGAGACGAGGCTGAACTCGAGCGGCTCGCTGTCGATTCTGCACGGTGTGGAGATTCGGGATCTGACCTTCTCCCACTTCACTCAAGCTCTGCATTACGCTCTGCGCTGCGTCAGAAGCTTCGCGAAGGTTCTGGCGCGCGAGATAGAGCTCGCTGAATGGGATCTCGACCTCGCCGTCAAGTCCATCGCCCCACGTGTCGCTCTGCAGAAACAGAGCCACCGGATCTACGCGGTGGAGTCGTTCGTCAACAGAGTCATGTTCGCCGGATTCAATGGCGGAAGCCGCGCAAGGGAGCATTCGTGGAAAACCCGGCGAGAGAGGTTCGAGGAGTTCGAAAAGCTTCGATCTTCGAACCCAAAACTCCACCTTGCGCAAAACCCTGGCTCCGAATTCGGCGCATTTCTCCGGTCCAAGTACGTCAACCTCGTACACCCCGAAATGGAACGCTCCCTGTTCGGCAACCTCCACCAGCGCAGCGCCGTCAGCAGCGGACAGCTCCCCGACACGGAGTTCTTCACCGTGTTCGCCGAGATGGTCAAACGGGTGTGGCTGCTGAATCTTCTCTCCATGTCGTTTCATCCGCAAGTGTCCGCGTTTCAATTCGCCCCGGGCTGCAGATTTTCAGAAGTGTACATGGAGAGCGTGAGCGAGGAGGAGTTCGTCACAGCGGAGACTTGCGTGGGATTCACGGTGGCACCAGGGTTTCACGTCTATGGCACGGTGGTCCAATGCCTGGTGTACTTGTCTGCGCCGCCGGTAAACCGGAGGTCAACGAGAGGTCAGAGTAGGTAGATGTTAACCTGTTACACTTGTAACAATTTCATTACCAGGCTAAGAATAACTTGTACATGGCTAGAATAACGCCTCATTCCATTGATGCAATGCTAGTTACGACTCCATCAGTTTCGAATTCATTTCATGGCAAATTTGAATTGAAACCAACAAAAATTAATCAACGAAGATTCCGAATCCGATCTATGCTATGTGGATTGGAGAAATTCAATTCTATATCTGTGCACGTGATCCGTGAGATCAGATTAGAAGTGGAAGGAGAGTCGAAGCATATGTATGGATTTGTGACGGCTTCGGACAATTGACAGGTGCTGCTCTGATGAGTTGTAGTTGGCGGCATCTGTCGGATACGTAGTCGCAAAGAACAGCATTGATCTCTCCGTTTCGCTTGTCGGCCCAGGTATCATAAACCTGACTAAGTCTTGATCCGCACTGCGTCCAAGTTCATCATATGCATTGTCATGTTCAAACATCATGGGAGCCATGTCCGATCTCTCGGGCAGCCCGCATGAACCCTCAGCCTTGTTGCATCGCACGTTGGGTTGGCCTCGCTGATTTTACTCACCCCACTCTAGCCGCCTCCGCCACCATCGAACAGGGTTGGTTGGTTAGTTATGATTTGGAGTTGTTGTAAAATTAAATTGAACCGGATTGAACCATAGCGTTAAATTTCTTATGCTTTATTGCATTTAATTAAAATTGAATCTGATTGTATTATTTTACCGGTCCTATTTCTTTTGTTTCATATGTAAATAAATAATGCATAAAGTCGAAAATATCAAATCAAAGTCACATGATCTGGTTCAATTTAATTTTCAAACTATAATATTTTCAAATTAGTAGGAGACTACGGTTTGCTGCTTTTATTGAACCGGATTAAAATAGTTTTCTTACAATTACATTTGAAAAATAAATAAATTTAAAAGCAATGTAATTCAACTCAATTGGAAAAATTTCAAATGGGAAAAATTTTGGTTCTTAATTTTTTCTTATTAATAAAACGAGTCTACCTCTACCCTATCTTACGTAAAACAATTTTGGTCTTTTGTAAAATCACTTCATTTTACGTGCAATCACTCTAATTGTAAATTAATATAACTAAATGATCTTTTTAATAATACCTAAAACACTAATGAATTTGTGATTATTATAGTTCATTGTGTAGTTATTAAAACCGGACTCGCTAAATCGGTTCAATCGGTCAGACCGGGTACAAAACCAGAACCGGTTCAATATTCATTATAAATCGAGTTGAACCGGATCAAACCACTAACTACTCAAACCAGACCGATTTTATACTGAACTGGTCTAACAATAATCTATCATTACTTTAAATAACAAAACAAATTGATAAATACTTATTTATTTCGACTGAATATAAAATATTGAACTTACTGGATTTCGAATCCAGACCAGTACTCCTATCCCTGACCCCAACATTGTACCAACTCAACGGTCAATCTTCACTTATTTATTTGTTACCACAATTAAATTAATTATATTGAACCGACAGTTTAACTCATGAACCCGAACCACATGGTCCGGTTTTAATAACTATAATCATCATTTTAGGACTATTAATTATGTATGATGAATCAGTATTTTGTCTCCTTATACTCCGTATTTCACACCACTTAGCAAACGCATTGATTATTATGCTGTGCCAACAATAAACAACAAAAATTAACACTTATAACTTGCAATCAAGTTTATTTATTTATTTTTTTTTCTAAAAAGGGGATCGATAGTGGTTCCCCACTTCCCCCTTAGTGGTCAGGGGCCGCACACCCCCTCCACTTTGATAGTGTTACGCCCATACTCACTGCGGGCCAGCTCACGCGCACCTCCAGCGTATCTAAGCGTAAATGCGGTACCAACAGGGTTTGAACCCAGGACCTTGGGGTTGTTAGACAACACCCAAAACCACTAGGCCAACACCTTGTTGATAATCAAGTTTATTTTGATGACATTATTATCAGACACAAGCATGTGCTCGACCAGAAACTTTACATGGTATTACATGCATGGTTTCCTAGTTATCTCTCATGGATTGTCAATAGTTGGACGGCTCTAATGTCGTTGAATAAATCGAAAACTAGCTAGTTATCTCACACTAATAATACATGACCTAATCACATTCAAAACCTAAACTAATTCATGTCACTCCACCGTCAAAGATGTGGCATGAGGGCTGAAAATGAATTTTTGATCATTTTTAAACTCACAATTTGAAATTCCAATAATTAATCAGATTATATGAACTATGTACCCGAAAGCATTAAATAACATCGTTTTAATGATGTTTTAAGGTTTTAAATATAAACAAACTAACGTGTTTGGTTTAAAATATGATAAATAGTAACAATTCAAGAAATAGATTTTAGCCTTAAATATTAAGATTGTTTATCCATTCAAAACAATTGAAATTATTAATCTCATTACTAGTATAATCGGTCGCACTGCATGCTATCAAAGGTGCCCTATAAGGAGGTGTTGTGTTTTTAATGCTTTTAAAGTTTTAAGATTTAATTTTATTATTTTTAAATGATATCATTTTGAGCGTTTTTAAATATCATAAAATATTAAAATTTTGATACTTTAAATTCGAAAACCTCAAAAACTCTTAAAATATTAATAAATTTAACGCCCTTAAACTTGTACAAATATATCACTTGTATATTCCAATAAAATATATCTGCTTCACCAATAATTAAATATATACGTAAAAATTTAATATCGGTGTCAACATCAAATGCACACATAATAATTATTGATGTTGAAGATGTTCGTTGTTGTTTGTTGCAAGCTAGAGCTTCTGCATGCACAAAGTCAAAGTTGGATCTCATTGGATGCAAATCGGCCGGCACATGTTTTTGCCCGACCTGTCTCGCTCTCTCTTGCCCATGCATGTCTAGGGTTTTGGCTTCTCCTGTGCTAATCACTAATAAATGTATTCGACAATTCGCACCCTAAATCCTGCGACGTTTTGTTTGGGTTATGAGTTGAGAGTTGGGATGATATTGTTAAGCTTGGCCCTTATTTTGTGAGAATAATCAATTTCCACGTCCTTTCAATAAATTTATTTTATGCGAATTAAAAAATCTGACTCTAATTATTTTAAGAATAGTAATATCATTTATTTCTTGGTTGAGTGACTGAGTCGACTGACGAGAGAAATGAGAGGAATAGACAAACAAAATAATTAAGAAAGGGTTTTTCTGAATTTTAAACGAAAAGATTTGTAGGGATTACAATTCATTTGGAAAGATTTGGAGTGCAAAATATCATTTTACTCTTTTTACTAGGAGTGTATAGTTTTCGGTTAAAATATATTGAATTTAGATTGAAACAATTTATGTCGGTTGGGTTTTGGGAGTACATATTATGGGTTGAGTTGGTCTTTGAATTGGAAAAATTAAATTTGAGTTGATCCAATTTGCAAAACACATCCCAAATTACAACCCAAAATCTTAACCCATTTTTTGATTTTTGATTTTTTCATTTTCTTTATCAATTAGGATAAATGGATTGACCCAAATTCAAACTCAAATTTAGAATTTTGAATATAAGTTGGTTCGGATTGGGTTGGATCAATTTTATGTTTATTTGGGTTTAGTCAATTTATTATAAATGAATATAAATTGAGGATAACTCAATCCAAATTCAACTCATAATCCAAAATTACATTTCTGCTTTTTACTCTACACCAAAATTAAGTTTCTTATATATGAAATTGTATATATTTTCGTGTGAAATCTTTTATTTTTTTCTGCTTTCTGTCTTTTCAAATATCTCTACAAACTTGGAATCAAAACCTAAATATTCTGTACGAGTTGGTGAAAATGAGGGGACATGCATGGGACAAATGGGGTTCCCAAAATGTTCCCGACTTTGGTGGGTTCGTGGAGCCAATATGTCGCTCATCTTTTTGAAAAAAACTAGGGCGTTTAGGTGACATGTCTCATTCTATCCTTGGTAGCATATTCTCACACACACATGCATATGCTAGCTAGAGCTACTCACATTATCTCGAGATGGGTAGCTCAGGGCTCTAAGCACATGAAAGCACCATTTTTGCCGACATGCATATTGCTTTTTCTTCAATGATACCATTACCATACACATCCAGCTGCAGCTAGGGTTTGCACAAAATCATAGAGAATTAAGGAGATTGATATGCATGAGGATTAGTTCTATTTTTCGATTACACATTATTCATCTGTCTCTTCTCTCCCTCGTAATCGATATAGCCAAGGCGCCGAAAGATCGATGATTCTTGATCCTCACACGTGTGGCGTTCAACGGATCAGGCTCTCTACTTGCGCATGAAGTTTCCCTACCAAGAGGGTTTTGTGCACAAGAAAGGCAAGAGCTTGGCTGGGGACAACCTTGGTGTTCTTGACTATAAATCAAAGTATGAAGCTACTAGGCAAGAGACCACACAATATCACATCTCTCGTGGCATTTGTGGAAAGCCAATAAAGTCTTGAGACATCACCAAACGCGCACGTGATTGTTTTGTCATTCGTAGATAAAAGAAGGAACACTAATTCGGAATAAGCAAATGATTAATTATTTAGGGTTTCATGTTTGATTGATTAATTATTATTGAGAGATCTGCTGGCTTAATGAAATTAGTAATTTGAGTTGTGCACTGTACTATACACTATACAGTATACAATTCAGGATTTTTTTTCAGATTGGCTTATTTTAAAAATCTATTTTCTTTTATATTCTCATTTTTAATTTATTGTATTTCCACTGTCTGAAATAATGGTTGCCTTCACATCAATTCAGTGTTTCAAATATCGGTTGATGCTTAAACATTAGCTTCCTTCTCAATAAATGATAAGATTAGAACGAACTGTTGTTTCAAACAACTACTGATATAATCGGAGTTGCATATTTTGATCACTATATAATTATTTCAATTAGCGGCTCATTCTACTTCTACAACTGTCTGAAACAATATATTTCCTTTTAAATTCTTTATATTTTCTGAAACAATAGTTGACATTAGATTTGTTCCCGATAAAACCTCCACAATTGATTCAAACAATGTTAGATTTTAAGTCGGTCGTTGTTTGAAACCTTTTTCGAAACAAATTAAAAACGAAATCAGAAAGAATAATATAGTTGGAAAAGAAGCCTCACCGAATTATATATAGGGCTTCTTGTTCAATTTAAAATCTATTTTCAAGTATTTTCTTAATTCTCATTGGTCCGTGAATAACTAGTCCTAAAGAATATTTTTGGTACGTGCATTGGAATGAAAATAAAAGTCAACAAAACGCGTTGCGAAATAATATCGTCACATTTCACAGCTCCAATAGCAGCAAGCCACGTGTTGTACAAGGCATCTCTAAAAAAAGTAATTAACCACATGGGGCCCCGTATAATTAACATTTGAATGAAGATGGTGACAGTGACAGTCAAATCCAAATAAAAAAAATTAGGGTATTGGTGTGCATGGAGAAACATATTTTTACCGACGAAAACCACATTATTGCCAAATAAAACAACACCTTTAGCGACGAGAATGAGAGTTATACATGTTTAAATTTGCTATACATTAATTTAATATCTCAATCGCCATCTAATTATGGTATACATTCAAATTATAATTAACTGATTATCTATCTACTCAATGAGACCATCTGAATCATATCAATAATTGGAAAATATCAAAACTAACTCTGATGACGAAACTCGACATCAATGGATCAGTGGCCTGTTCCGGGGCTGGGGACCGACCGGAGCAGGCTCCGGTCGGGCACCCCCTCATGACGCCAAAGGGTTTTCTCATCGGGGAACGCGCGACCGATGTGATGATCTAGGACCGAGGGAGTTGTAGAGGGCGTGGAGCTTCGAGGAGGGGCAATGTTTGTTGGCACCGGCGGTTTGTCGCGGTTCTCGAGCTTTCTTGATTGGACAGGAGGCATGGAGATGGCGAGGAGCGCGGCGAGGAGGAGGAGAATTTGGAGAGGTGTGAGGCTGATCCGGCTGGCCATGGAAGCTTGTTGTGGCTTCAGAGAGATCATGTTGTGAGGTGTGAGGTATACATTTGGGGATTTTATAGTGGTTTGTGGAAAGAGTGGAGTGTGTGTTAATGTGTGTGTCGCTTTGGTTTAATAATGTGCGCACGAGTTTGATAATGTTTTTGGCCCAAGTCAAGTGCCTTGTTTCTTGATTGGCCACATATCAATCGGATTCTACATGTAAATTACTAGTTTAATTTCTGTGGTTTTTCCACGAAAATATATAATTAATGATTTTATGAGAAATTGTTTAGATAGTCATTTTTGGGATGATATGATTCAGCAGGATCTGAATATTATTAGTGGGAAGAGTTGACACGTATCAACATTTAAAGAATCAAACTGACCCGTATTGCATTCTGAAATGTATCAGACATTTATTAATTGCAAACTTTTTTATTTTTTATATGTAAGTGATTAGTCAAATTTTCATTGTCGTGGCGCAACTTTTCAATAATTGACCACGCATGTCCATTTAAAAATGACTCATATTTCTTTAGATATATTATACGTGTGCATTGTGGACGTAATTAATTATGAATAAATGAATAATTACGAATAAATAATTTATTAAATAAATTTTATTTTTTTTAGTTCGAAGAACCGTACTATTTGGAGCTGGCTTAAACTCCGAGACTAATTAGGAAAATATGTTTTTTTAAATTTTAAATCTAAAAAATTATTTTCAAAAGGTTTGAAATTATGTTGAGATATTGATGATACACAAACCCATATTTACAAGTTAAATAACACTGATAATTAACCCCAAACTAATTAGAAAAATATTTATCTACACATAGCTAGCTTGCTAGCTTGTGCAATCTCATGAGTTGTATATAATAATTGTCTATTTAACTATTAGGGTTTAGTTATTAATTGTGGGATCAAATTCGATTATAAGAATCCAGTTGGCTCTTAAAACCCTCCAACGCATACATGGCTGTTGGACATCCTTCGATTAGGTCATATCCTTTCGACATATTCGATGTCCCATAATCGAAAAAACAATCCAAATTAAAGCTGTAAGTAGCCATGCGAGACGCGAATAATGGTAATCATTACTGTATGCGATTAATATTAATTAAGGTTGTACTAATAACAAGCATGCAGTCTTATATATTTAATTAAATTTGATTAAAGAGAGGTGAGAGTGTTCATGTTTTAAATAATGTTCACTCATTGTTGGTTGTTAGTGTATAGATGTCATTGCGTAATGTCATGGCATTTCGATTCTGTGTCTCGTATAGCCGACTTGTACCTTGTACATGTTTTCCTCTATGTTCTTAATTAGCGAGTCGGATTATATACTTTTTCTCGGTTGAATTTTGGGTTGGTTTATATTTGCTTATATGTGCATTGTGGCTTTTAAATTACAAAATTTACTAGTTGAAATTTGGGCTGATTCACTCATACCTTTAAATGCACATTTTGACTTAAAAATTATGTGAGATAAACTATCTCTTATTTTCTTATATGAGATATTTCATTAAATGAATTATTCTCAGCCGTCTTCCCCTCCCAACACATGCCCCTTCAATCAGTACTTCATTGTGTCAGCTCGCTCGCATCTTTTCTAGTCTCACTCTTTGTAACGTTCTTCACAATTGAAGTGAATTTACTTGTCTCTTTGTCCTCCAACTAACACGTGTTTGGTGCCTCATGAGTTGGAGGCTCCAAATCAAATTATTGTTTCTAGTACCATATGAAATTTTAATCCGTTTATCTTGAATTATATCTCCATCGTGATTTAAAATCTAGATGTATCATTCATATTTTATATTTCAATATAAACGATTTATTCTTCTTAATTATCACTATCCAATATTTCACCGAATGATAAAAAAGCATATGCATATAACATTTTTCTATAGGTAATGTTGATACACATATATATAACTGCATAAGGGGTGTGTAGGGTTTATTTGAGTGTTCATCATCATTAGGGTTTTGGGTCATATTTTTATGATGACAAACCATCATCATCTTTAGTATCCCTGAAAATCCTATGGATGCAAGAGTCAAGCATATATATAAATAGATACGTGTATAAAACATAAACATTCGGATTTAGGGTTGTGGTTAGGGCTTATTTTAGGGTTTCATGTGATCTAAGAGCCAGTTTATGAAGCGTGGAACAACGTCCATCCTGGCTTTGACCCCTTTTAGGGTTGCTTTTTAGTTTTTATTTAATCTCAAATTTATCGTTATTTCTATAAAATCAATCGATCGTTATCATCATAAAAGTGTTCATTGGTCCGTCTGACCGGCGTTTGTGATAGATACTTAATTATTAAGCCGGATCAGCTTAGTTAATTACGGAGTATTTATTAATTCGAACCCAAAGATGTATCTTGTCATCATTGTAGTTGAAATTAAACTAATCACCATTAGCAAAATAAACAATAATTCTTTCAGGTTATCTTATTTTTATATTACAAAAAAGTTGAGTTCATTTTAATAATATTCTTGTTTACTATCTCTGTTGGCATTTTTATAGAGTTTTAATTCATCTTTTAGGTCAGTAGATTTCATCTAATCTTGTAGTTGAAATTGTGTGCCAATTATTTGATTCTTCTAATTTTATTCATTATTTTTTATTAAAAATTTTAAACACTCTTTAGCAAAATAAACTTTCTATTTATATGAGTTGTGAATTTTTGTAGTACTCTTTTATTTATTTTAGTTTAAATTTCGATCCAAATTAATAACGACTCTAAGGTCTTGTTTTGTTGTTTTTATTGAACTTTATTAAGAGGTGGTCTCTTAATATATTAAGTGTTCTCAGTGAACCAGATACTTATTTTTCTCCCTTAAATATTTTGTTGGTCATTTGATGATTTTAATCTGTAAAATTATGGATGATGATGTTGTTGAAAGAATTAATGGACTCAGTGTGACCTGCAATTTATAATTTGCAGTTTGAAAGTACGGATCATGTTGGCTTGATGGAGTCTGCTTCTGTTTTTGTTTGATTTCTCATGTAGCTATGCAAATAAGATATGATACGTTAATTTTTTTTAAAAAAAATCCAATTACCACGCTTCTTATTATGAAGCGTGGTAATATGTCACAATATACCACCTTCTTTCCATGAAGCGTGGTATTAGGTGGTTCCTATTACCACGCTTGTATTTTTGAAGCATGGTAATAGGCGGTTCATCTTTTACCATACTCTGTACTTTACTATTTACGACGCTCGTATTCACCACGCTTCTCAAATGTGGTAAATCCCTTTAAATAAGCGTGGTAAAAAGCTATAATCTGTAGTAATTTCTGTACAATGATTTGTGTCATAATCAACAAAGTGTTTGTCTGGTGTCTAATAATTCTCATGTCTCATGTTCAAGCTCTAGTGATATTATATGAGCATGAATATGTTGAATGTGTGCGTAAACCGATTCTCCATACTATAATATCATAGTATAGAAACAGTAGAAATGTTGTGTGATCTCTGGCTAAACAAAAATTGTGTAACAATAACATCATCATATTCATCTTTGAATATCAAAACATGTTCATCAACCTCATCGAAATTCAATTGGAATCCAGTTTGGTTATATTGCCACTTGATCATCTGATCCATCGATCCACAGATCTTGGTATGGTGGAGTGTCTAAAATATTCGACACCATTTTGTCAATTCCGAGTAATAATTTACAGAAATGTCAACTCAAATAGCTAAGCTCTTATTCTGTGGAAATGATAATTTAATTTTAGAGTTTAATATGTTATCTCACTTGCCAGCAACTGAGACAGCTAACATGGATACAAGAGCCTTGTTCCCTATGCAACTCCTTGTGTTTTTATTGTCCTGTTATGATTAATTAATTAAATATTATTGGTGCATCATTATATACTAGTATATCAGAGACATCATCTTCAAATGTCAAAATGAAATTTAAATTAATATTTCAGATTTTTTTTAAAACCCTACTTAATTCATCTTGGTTCACTTTTATCTCACTTTTGGCTTTATTTTTAGGGTAAACTACAAAAACATACTCCAAACTACCATCCATTTTTAAATTAAGTACTGAACTTTTTAATTTTTCAATTTCAGTACCGAATTTTTTAATTCTTCAATTCCAGTACTATGCACTTAATAAAATGAGAAAATTTATATAAAAAACAGATTTTGTGTCCGATATGTTTATGCAAATTTCAAAATTCTAGCTAAAGAGTTGGACTTAAAAACTAATTCTCATATTTCATGTTAATTTCTTCTTTCTATTAAATGTATAGTACTGATATTGTAGAATTAAAAAGTTCGGTACTGAAGTTGAAGAATTAAAAGATTCAGTACTTAATTTGAAAATTGGTGGTAGTTCATGATATATTTTTGTAGTTTACCCTTATTTTTATTTTACTTTGTCTATAAAACTGATAGTTAAAAATTATGGCTGTATTTCAAAAAAAATCAAACCACGAGAGCGATATTGTATTATTAGTTACAAGGAAGAGTACCCGTCGAACCGACGGGTTTGGATCAGCCCGGTTTGAGAAAAATTAAAAACCGAACTAAATTATTAGTCCTCGGTTTTTTGAACTTTGAAACCAAAAATTTAAAACCGAACCGATCCACTAACATTTAAAATTGAACCGAACCAACCAGTTTCAAACCAAACCGATCCGACCGATTTCAAATTGAACCGAACCGATCAACTAACATTTAAAACCGAACCGAACCAATTGGGACTGAACCGAACCGACCGACGACGCTCCCATCCTGTTCTGTTATATATATAGAAATTGCACTTTTACAACTGCGATTTTCTTTCCCAAAAGCAATATAGATTTGAATTGTAATTCTTAAAAAGTAAAGTAGAATTGTAGATTTGTTAGATCCACACTCAAAATTAATTGATAATGAGTGGGGGAGCCCAACTATATATTAGGATGACTTAAGAGCTTAACTTGGGCGATGTGGGATAATACCAGTATGGTCAACACTCCTCCTCACTTGCGAGGACCTTTGTTAATGAACCTCGACGAGTGAGACCTTGTGCGGATCTAGTTAACCGTCACGGGCATGTTCTAAGAGTTCGGCAAAACCCGCTTTGATACCATGCAGAATAGTCAGATCCACACTCAAAATCAGTTGGCAATGAGTGGGGAGCCCAACTATATATTAGGATCACTTTAAAGCTTCCAATGGGCGATGTGGGATAATACCACTATGTTCAACACTCCCCTCACTTGCGAGGACAAAGGACCTCATGCGGATCTAGTTAACCGTCACAGGCATGTTCTAAGAGTGCCCAAAACCCGCTTTGATATCATGTAGATTTGTTGGATCTACACTCAAAACCAATTGGCAATGAGTGGGGGAGCCCAACTATATATTAGGATCACTTAAGAGCTTAATTTGGACGATGTGGGATAATATCATTATGCTCAACAAGAATGTAAATAAAACTAAAATATAGGGTAAAAGTGAGAAAAGTATTTTTTTTCTTGAAGATCAATATTTCAAGAGATTTTTCTATATGTACCTTAAGTTGGTTGATGATTATCAAATGCATGCGCCAAAGTTGAATTAAATTGGATTCTTGTCACCTCTACATGAGGTTAATAGTTCACTTTGTGTGAGATTGTATGTGAGATTTACTTTTGTGCTCCAATCAAGAGAAGAAGAAGTTTATTAACTATTTAATTAATAATTAGTAGCTCTTGTCGA
>NQLW01000021.1:684088-704277 GCA_002312845.1 Kalanchoe fedtschenkoi
AGTTTTATTCACTCCATTCCCTGAATCTTAAAAATTAACCTTTAAATAAACGTATAACCCCGCTATCCCCCGGAATTTCCCCCCGAAACTACTTTTTCCCCGCTATCCCCCGCTAGTCCCCGATCTCTTCCCCGCTATTTTATTCGGGGGGACCGTCCCCCGCAATCCCCCGCAAACCATCCCCCGAGCCAAAAAATTATTCTGGTAATGTTAATTTATCATCATACAAAGTAATTAATTATAGGTGCGTAGGATAAAGAATTTCTTTTTGTCACAGGAAATAAAGTTCCTACAGCATGTGAAATCACATATTTACCTTTATTTGCACACATATTTCGATTCAAGTAGCATGGATAAAAAATTATTTTGTAAAACGTGAAGTGAATTATTTTGTAAATAACAACATATATGAGGGTAAATGAGTCATTTTGTATGTTATTTTTTTGAAATTGAACATTTTATCCATGCCAATATACAACCAAAATATGTTGATAAATGAGAATAACTATGTGATTTCGGCAGACAGAAAATTTATCTCCCATATCAAAGAAGAAACTCTTTACCCTTATATGTATTAGATACTTTACAATTGGAAAACATTTTATCTATCTCAAGGTGTAAATTTTTTTTATCTTCATATATTCCTATTTTTATATTTTAATTTCATTTATAATACATTTTACTTTTGCTTCAATCCTATTTGAAAAAAATCTTATTTTTCTAATGAACAGATAAAATATTATATATGATTCTTCAAAAATACATGATAAAATGATTAAAATTAGAATTTTTTGACTCATATATCTTCAAAGGAGAATTTGTATATAGCTTTAATTTATTAAAATTTTATTATCATAACTACACAAAATACAAAAAAAAACAAATAAAGATTCAAACAAACAATTTTCAAAAGACAATTCACAATCAAGAGCTCTCTCTCCATCATGCAATAACGTAAACCCTCACAATAACGACGTCGTTTCGAACCACTTCGCATCAGCACAAGGCATCCTCTCCTCCACCTCCGCCGCGGCCTTCCGCCTGAACACGGAGGAGCACTCCGGCAACTCTCCCAAATCTGCAAACAGCTCCTCCTCCTCCTCCACCCCCATCAACGGCAGCAGCAGATCGTCCCCAAACATGGAGCTCTCCATCATCATAAACGAGGGCGTCGCCGCCGATTCCAGCCCGCTCAGCCACCCGAAGTCGTCCTCCATCGCCAGCATCATCGACTGTTCGTGGTCGCGATCGTCCACTACCTTCTGCTCCTGCTCCGCCTCGCCGCTCTCGGCGGACTTCGAGTCGGAGTTGTTCGACACGGCGGCCTTGTCGATCGTTTCGCAGGAGGCAGAGCCGTTGTTGGTGGGTTGGTTGCGAGAAGCTGCTGCTGCGGGGAGAGAGTGGTTGTGATCGGAAGAGTATGTGATGATCAGCATCGTCGGGTCCACGTGGCTCCTCTCCACCTGCTTCCTAGCTGGGCATCCCTTCGAGCTACTGCACCTGTAATAACCTCTGTAGAAAACAGAGTCATGTTCATCGTTAAAGCTCTGTATGGAATACATGAATTCAGACAACCTTAAACTGGTACAAAACTTTATCCCATCCAAACGGGTACTTAAATTGAGAAACACAGACATGTTGACGTGTCTATCTCTAAGCTCTGTTTGGATTACATGAATTCATACAGCCTTAAACTGGTAAAAGACAGTATCACATCCAAACAGGTACTTAAAATTGAGAAACACAACATGTTTATCTCTAAGCTCTGTTTGGAACACATGAACTCAGACAGTCTTAAACTCCAAACAGGTAGTTAAACTGGGAAAGGAGCATGTTGACGTGTTTATCTTTAAGCTCTGTTTGGAACACAAGAATTCAGATTTCAGACAGCCTTAAAATCGGACGAAACTGCACACAATCCAAACAGATACTTGAACTGGCAAACTGGTACATGTTGATCGGTTAGTCATGTTTGGAGAAACACGAACTCAAACAGCTTTACACTTTGTAAAGAGCTGTTCACAAACCAAACGGGTACTTAAATCGAGAAACAGAGACGTGTTAATCATTAAGTTGTGTTTGGCAAACATGAATTTGAAACGCTCAAACTCTGTAGAAAATGTTGACGATCCAAACAGGTTGTGAAACCAACAAAGAAGGCCAGGGTCATAGTTAGGCTCTGTGTGGATATCATGAATTAAAATAAGGTTGAATCAGTGAAAAATGTGGACAATCCAAACACGTCGTTAAACTGACCAGCAGAATTGAAAACAGAGCGTGAAGAAGAAGAAGATGATGATGATGATGACTGACCTGGGATAAGGAGATCCCTTGATCGGCTTCTGCCCGTACTTCCGCCACGCCCAGCAATCACCCGGCGGAGCTCCGTCGCCGGATTTATTCCCGCGCGCGGTCTCCACGCTCTTGATCGGAACCGACACGACCCTCTTCGTCGCCGCCCGCTTGCTGCACCGCAACACAATCTCAGCCCCAACTCAACAATTCAGAAACAAATCGTCAAATTCACATTTCCAACGCTCAGTTCTCACCTTCGTTTCGACATCGTCGCTCCGATCTTGCTCACCCGGAGAATCTCCGGCGACTGGTGCTCACCGTAGCACCTCTGCCTCCTCTGATCAAACCCGACACTGTTCTTGCTATTATGGTTATGATTACCCGAAAGCAACCTGCTTTCCATTATTCCAGACTAGAGGTCCACCAACCGATCCTCGAATCTTCGATTGGTCACAGCTTGTCGGCGATCCGAGGATGCCTGGAAAGCTGCTCTTATCTATCCCCTCTGCTACGCTCTGCTCTCCCTCTTTTGAGCTTTGCTGAGAATGAAAGCTATCGATTTGAAGCAGTCGATGTCAACAATTTTATATAAAACCGGGAATCGTGTTGACAACTGGGGCTGCATTTGCAGTTGACAAAGTATGCATTTTTACAGATGACGAGCTGACGACGTGCTAGCAAATGTGACTGATGGATTCATTCTATTGCAACTTCATCGCCACTCTGTTCTGCTTTTTATTCCTTTTTTTAGGGTTTCGCTGTATTTTAGGATTCTTGCTGTTTATCCATGAGCCGATCGAAACTGTGATTGGCTTTGTTTAATTCGTTTCTGGTGGGATGTTAATGATTAGTTTATCATCAGTTGTTTTTGGCTTATTGGGATTTGTGCTGAGCTCTGGTTTTGCAGAGAGTTGACTGAATCCAGCCATTGCTCTGTTTTAGTATAAACAATGGAGTGGTGATGGTGATTAACGGCCTACTTGGAATTATCAGTGAGATTTGGTTTATTTATAATTCAGTCCCTCAACTTGCATTCCTTTTCAGATTCATCTCCTTACTTCCTTAGTGTAACATATTAATCTGCAATATTCTGATTTATTCAATTTGATACGGGTACAAAATTGAAATATCTAGCATAAATATCTAGCTTTTGGTTTATATATAGTTATTAAAACTGGATTGATTGGTTCCATTCATTTAGATAAGATTCAGTGTGATTCAATGATATTTATTAGATTGTAAGCTGAATTAAGTTGAACCGGACCAAATTGGACAGTTCAATAGAAAACCACTGAACCGGACTGATATTAATATGAACAGGTCAATTACTTATGTATAATTATTTAATTATTAATTACGGTGGCATGTATGTTCTAATTTAAAAACTTAAGAATAAATACAATAGAGTAATTAATTAGATCACCGGTTAAATTGGTTTGTTCGGCCGGTCTGACCAACAAATCAGAAATTAAAAGCATGACCAGTTTGACTTTCGGTCCGGTTTTTAATAATTATAATTTATATTTTTAACGAGAAGGTTTAATAAGATATTTAAAAATATTTTTATTTCATCGGAAAAACTTAAGCATTCACATTTCAATTCAGTTTATTGAAAAATTTTAAAAGCTTATGTTTCTAATTTTGGGATGAATGAATATATATTTAAATTAATTCTACTCAACGTCATAAAAAAATTGAAAAACTAGTCATACTCTAATATATCAAAAAGACACAAATTGGACATTAAGGTTTTCTGTAGGGAATTAAGTGTAAATAGTGAAACTTAAGGGCACCGAATCAGGAGAATCTAAACTAGAAGGACAGAAATATCTAATCTACTTCAATAAACAATGTTATGTAGGTTCATTATTGAGGCGTGTAGTAATGTCCTTGCATTAAATTGTCTTGATTAATCAATTCAATTAATCCCAACTTATGATTAATTAAGTGTTCACATCTCCATCTCCATGACTTCATTCCTCATCCCCTTCCCCATCAAGCAAAGGGAAACTTCCCCATATCTTCCCCTAAGCTCTCAAAAATCAATATTTTCGCTTTTTAAAGATCTTTAGTTGATAGCATGAATTGGTCATATGGAATTTGATGTTCACATTTGAGAGTGGTTCAATTCAGATCAGTTCAACATTTTGAGTGAATTAAGTTTATGATACAATCTAGTTATGGGATAATCTGGGGCAAACTTGCTTTGAGTTTTTGATTAGGAGTCTCTCTCAATAGAATGTGAACATGTGATTATTCGATCTTCTTGATTAGTTTAGTTGCTAATTGTGGCATTAATGAAGAGACTAGTTGGGTTCAAATTGATTCATTTAGAGGACTGAATTGGTCATATTAAATATGATGAGATATTTTCATTTGAGTTAATGATGTTACCTAGTTAAGGAAAAATGTAAGCAAAACATGCTTGAATCTTTATGTTATCAAGAGAATGTGAACATGGGTTTATCGGGTTCTTAGGGATTACTTAGCTTAGTTGCCAAATGTAGCATTAATGATGGGGCTAGTTGGAACTGGAATCATGTGAAGATGAGATGGGATGAGAGAGCATCGTTAGTGACTTAAGTCTTACATCGATATATAGTTGAGCACTTTTATTCATTATCACTTGATTTTCGGTATGAATCCAACTAATTTAACAAGTAAATACTCTGAGCTTAATGATCTAGACAAGATGAACGGTCTCATTGAGGGCTCGAGTGAGGTCTAGGGCGTTCACGCGGCGATCATGGTCAGCTAAGACGGATGCCTTCACGGAGAACCAGCCGTGGCAGGCAATGGAAGCTTGAGCCACATTGAGGTTGAGGTTATCAAAGACTTGGAAGACTGATGCGATCATTGAGTTTGGGTTGAAACCATTTTGTAACTCACAGCTCACACCCACCTTAAACCCTTGTTCGGCTTTCTCAACCTTGATCCCTTGGCGCTCGACGAGGTCTCGTTCCAAGGACTCGATTTGGCGCATCAGTGAGGCAATGTGAGCGACAGTGTCTGCTATGATCCCCTCCTCACTCACCTAGTAGCAAAACTCATAAGAAAAGTAACATTAGAAGCTGAAGTGGAAATGAGTGAGGATGGAGCTAATGGGATCAGACTAGACGTCGACTTACGGATTTTGAGCGTGTCATGGCTCGAAGAACGCTGAGCTTCCGATCCAATCGGAGACCCTTTTGAGGCTTGGAGGATGCCATTCTTCTCCTCATTGGCAAGTGAGGCTTCTTCATGATGGTGGCCTTCTTGTGAGCGAGCTCTCTTGTTGTGTTTGAAATTTGAAACTTATGCTTCCAAGGCTCATAGCTTAAGAGCCAAGTGAAATGGGCATGGAGTGGTTGAGTGAGTGTCAGCATTGTGCCATTAAAGACAAGGGCAGAGAGACAGTGTGAGGGTCACAAGGCAAGACAAAAGGGTGTGTTTCCTCCCAAACTGTGTGTCATGTAACCAAGCCTCATCCGACCCTTTACAAGACAAGAGCATGAAAGCGACAGCTCAACCACGCAATGCCAAAACCTCGCACCAATCCAGACATGTCTGAAACACGTAAAGATGTGGGCTATTGACAAGGGGATGGTGACTGATGACAACTGGTTCAAGGACTCCAAATGGGTCATGGAGTTTTGCGGCAGAATGTGAGCCTGGTTTGGCACATTGTGGTCACATTCTCATGGTTTGAGTGAGTGACTTTAATGGGTCTCATCTGTTTCTGTTCATCTTGTGATCTTTAGATGCTTGTGCATTGCTGAAAGCTCAACTCCCAAGTCCGGGGTTGTTCCTTTGTCAACTTGTTGGAGCTAAGAATCCATAGCTCACATTATCTCCCTCTCCCCTACACTCACAAAAAACTTTTACATTTATTAGGGCCAATCTATGAACCAATTATTAGGGAGCTGTTACGTGTCAATTTGATCTGTCATGTGACACATTGAAAAGTTAAAAAACTTTTACAATCAATGAATGTTTGTTACGTGTCATTTGACTTTTCAATGACAGATTCCTATTGATTGTGTGTATGATTAACACGGTGGAACATGTTCTCTCGTCCACCACATAGATGGCAACTGAAGCTCTGGACATGTCTCAAAACATTTGACTCAAGAAACACTTTGAGCACAAGGAGCCTGGCCAGGCCACGCCGCGCATAGTTGTACAACATCAAAAGGGCCAATCTATGCGGTGTCCTGGCGAGGGAACATGCCATAGGATCTTCTGTTAAACTTCTCGAATTCAAGCGAATGGGCATTGTGCCACAGGATATACCAAAGCCTGACCTGGAGGGCGCACTTGAGGAGACCATATATAAGCACCACATTCCCCATTCTAATAATCAGTAGGGAGAAGCAAGAAGCAGTTGTGTCTATCTGCAGATGCAGATTACAGGACAGTGTCTCCTTTGGCATTCGGCTTTCGATCATCTAACCCAGCCTGATCACTTGATCAGGCCATGCGATACAAGCTCGGTGCCAAAGGAGATTTGTCCTGCAATTCTCACTGTATATATATATTTTTTACGCACACATCCGATCATTAAAGATACCCTCTTGTGATCTCGTATCTGGTTATCACTATCAATCGAGCTTCAGCTTCACAGTAAGTCTAATCTGCAATGTGCATTACCATTTTGCAAATTTCAAGTTAAAAGTTTAATCCTTTACGGAGAAATGAATCTTTTTATAACAAATGTCGGCCTCCACAAAAAGCGATTGATTGATTGATTATTGACCATCTTATGGGCTTAACTTTCCCTGGACCGACCGACATCAGATTCTGTCAACTATGCCTCGGTCTCAAGATTCGGCACTTCAGCAAATAGAAGCAAATATGACATGCTACGCGATATGGAAGATCGGAACATGCTGTGGAATCATTCTACATCTTCACCAAAATGACATTTGAAGTCTGAACAGCTTATTCCTTTGATGTTCAATAATTGATTTTGACCCATTTAAGGTTGTTTTTTTAACTGGAACATGAAATTTTAGTGTCTTTTCTTGCAATTTTTTTTATAAATTAATATCAACAAAATTTAACGAGGTTCTCCTAATTGATAAAAAAAAAGTAGTATAAAACATTCAAAATTTAATGAATTTGATAATAAATTTATATCATCAAGAGGAATGAGCGATGCTATTGAAGAGATTACAAAAATGTCGAAAATTGGAGAACTACACAAGCTTGATCAAAACTCAGATGCATTGAGTAGAAAACAAAAACGGTGTCGTTTGATCTTTTGAAAACCTGAACTGTACTGCTTTTGGTTTGTCACGCACATGGGCGATCGAAAGGAGTCTGAAAAGGATGGAAGCTTTTCATAGCTGCGGTTCGTTGCGGAGTCGGCGATTGCTGGAGGGTGATTGAAGGCGACGCGCGTGTTTCCGGGAGGTACTGGCGCTATGTCAATTTCTTGCTTAATTTCGATTAGGGTTTGTATGGGGACGGTTTGGGGTGTGTAGCTGTTTTAGGGCTTACTTGGTCGGAAGCTGTGAACTTGTTGCTTTGAATCGTTGATTTGGATGTCTACATGAACTGGGTTGGTGTGGTATTGTGAAGAGCATCCCCACATAATGTCGTTGATTATTTGTACACGGAGTTGTCATAGAAAGTTTGGAAAGTGACAAATTGTGTGCAATGGGATTTAGTTGGTATTTGTGATTGATGGACGATGGTTGCCTTCTTTCCGAAGTCCCGAGTTGTATTTCTGATTCTTTGACATTGGGTCCTTTCTCCTTAATCCCTTTACTCCTAGGAAGCTGTTAAGAAAAAAAAAAAAAGGGCAAAGTACATAAACAGGGTTTGTACTAGCACTAGTGTAATTAGGGTTTAGGATTTGCAATTTTACCCAAAACTGATTGGGATTACACATGTGGACCAAAATGAGACATACCATAAAATTACAAATTGAAGGTAGTAATACCCTTATGCAACTGGGGCAGTACAGACCCTGTTTCTGTTTTTTTCCAAAAATAAAATGAAAAATAAAGAGTTAAAGAGAAGTGTTTTGGGTCTGAACTAAAAAAAAAGAGGGAAGAACTTTGAGTTGAAACACCATTGGGACGTTGATACGGCACGGTGGTTTTTGGAATGGTAGGGCAATTCTCCTTTGACAGAAGAAGCTTTACTAGTTGAGCGTTTCCCTTGCTTTCTGTTAAAGGAGAATTGCACTGTCATTCTTCTCTATTTGAAGCTAGAGCACGCCCCCTTGCATGATCTCGATTTACCTTGAAACTAGTAGCTTGACGAGGGCTTTTATCTCTGCTAGATTCGCATAATGGGTTTGGATATTCCCGGATGGAAATAGGTATATGCCGAGGATAATTCTGTTCAGGGTTTCCCCTGCTGTCCTCCTAGGGTATTGCATTTATGGTCCCCTGTCTTTGATCCCTTTCTCAGATAGATGTGGCTTCTCTTTGCTTTATCAGCAATTTTGAGACAGGTTATTTATTGCTGTTTTTTGGTTTGTAGGACAATGACAACAGCTCAGTTTTATGAACATGGTCAAGCATGGAACTGGTAAATGGTATGCAGTGTTTTATTTTTCTTTAATTGCATTGTTTTCATGCCTTTCATCCCGCGCATCTTGGTGCATCTTTCTTATAGTTACCTGACTGATTTCCCTTACATAAATCTTTATCACATTGGATTGGTCATCAGTCTGTGAATTGAAAATTGATCTAGTAGCTGCAATATGCCTGGTTTAATCTTTACAAGATGGTGCGTTGGGCCAAAAATGTAATGCAAGTCCTTAACATTCTAGTTGAAAACTTGTGGTGATTGTTTCGGTCTTCTGGACTACCTCAAAATGTAGAACATAATTTACCCTGGCATAGAGGGTAGCTATAAACTTTCCAAACCAAGTGTACAGTGCTCGGATCATTTTGAAAACGGATAATAAGCAACCACACTAACCCTTTAAAGGTGATCCGTGCCATCATAAAATCTTGATCTGCCTGATTGGTGTTCACTGCATATCTCATCTTCTTGCATCACTGCTGCATGGAATTGAGAAATCATTTTATGGTTTAAATTCATGGTGCTTAGGAACTTACAAATCTTACCAGTATATTATGGATTATGATGACTGAAGCCTTGCAGAAACCTAACTGAAGTATCTCACAACCAACTAGATAAGAATAAAGAAGCTACCTAAATGTCTGTTGCTTTAAATGCTCATCTTCCTGTCAGAGTTGCTTACATTATGAAGAGGAGGTTTTTCACTTACAAAAAAAAGTCTTTACCAAACATAGAGTGAAACCTTCATCAGAACTGCAACCTCCAGGAGCATGAAGCATAGAATGATGCTTGCGGGAGTGAGTGGCAGGGCAATTCTCCTTTGGCAAGACGGAAGTATGCGAGAACTGAATCTCATGTGATACTCCCTCTTGCCAAATAAGAATCGCCCTGTGATTCCTTAACCACATTAGTAGACTTGAACTCCCAAGTACTAAGAGAAACTCACTTTAGCTGGTGTGATGTTTCTCAGGAAACCCTAGATAGCCTTATATATAGCTCCATTATTCGCACCTTAGATTTGGATATGCCTTCTGGAGGGCTGTTAGCATATGCTGGCACAATCCTTGTAGAGATTATTCTCTTCTTTTTACGAGTAATGAAAGGGGATGCCAACATCCAACCTTTTCAATCTTTCGAGATTTTGATGCCTGCATATGCTAACCTGCCAGCTATACAGGAAAACAGTTTTTACCTTCATCATGTTGCAGTGCACAATTGGCTCCAGTCTGCATATAGTTCTTGGACTCCATTTAAACGACTTTTCGAGTCATTTTACAGGCCAAATTAAGGGCCACGAGTGCCAAGGGACACTAGAACATCAAACAAGAATAAACTTAGGATCTTCCTTTTATTTCCGTTCCGCGTCTAGTGTTTTCAACTAGGGTGAGAGGCATCGTGTTTGTACGTCAAACTTTCCTCTTTCGGCTATCTTGAAATTTTCATTAAAGATTTGTTTTTTTTCTTCCGGGGCAAATGTTAAATATGTGTTGAGCGACTTTGCTCAATGATATATGCGAAAGTATTGCCCACATGTACAGCTAAAATTGGTAATTATACATTAACCTACATTTCCAGTCTGATAACACCTAGCATAAAAAATGAAGAATATAAATTTGGTGTATTCTTATTGACATTTGCTGGTGCTTTAACAGTTGCGTCAAGTGTCCGTTTTTCGATGTGAAGTTACTTGTACTGAGAGGCGGCCTAGGATTTCTAAACATATAGCTTTAGGACCACTTTGATTTTGCAGGAGATGAGCGACGGATCTGCTTACAGCATATCCTGTTTGCATGGAAGGTACCGGACTTCGAGTCACCAACTGACTATAAATACAGCCTTCTTTCTCGATTCATTAATCATCGAAAACATTTCAACTCAGCTTCGACACGTATAGAATTCTATGCATTGTGTACTGAATGTTTTGCAGGGCATGACTCCATTGGCAGATGGCAACTCGACTTGTGAGCCTTCTTTGAGTCGAGTTTAGCTTACTGCCAAAGGAGATTTGCCCGGCAAGGCGTTCGTGCAATAGAAAATAGTCTGGTGAAAATGTCGACGACTGAATGAAGTGATTCGTGTAGTGAATGCATTACTGGGCATTTACTCTATTGGCAGATGGCGACTTGGATTATCATGGCTTGTTGCTCATGTAGATGAGTTTAGCTTACTGCCAAAGGAGATTTGCCCGGCAAGGCGTTCGTGCAATAGAAAATAGTCTGGTGAAAATGTCGACGACTGAATGAAGTGATTCGTGTAGTGAATGCATTACTGGGCATTTACTCTATTGGCAGATGGTGACTCGGATTATCATGGCTTGTTGCTCATGTAGATGAGTTTAGCTTACTGCCAAAGGAGATTTGCCCGGCAAGGCGTCCGTGCAAATCTTGTCTATGTAGTGCCTTTAGATCTTGCAAATGTCGTATGCTACGTGCTTTCTGGTCGTATGCTCTTAGGATGAGATCCCTTGTTGACTGCATAGATCCTTGCACTTCATATATCTGCCACATACCAGTTTCCACTGGTTGCTCAAAGCTCTGACTACTTTTTCTTGACTGGTTGGCAGGCATCTGGTCACAAGGCAACCGAGTCTTGGGGTTCCTTGTACATCAGTCCTCCTCATCAAGGTCCAAGGTCGTACACGGGCGCAGCATGGCCAGCCCCGAAAGAAAGTCTATCATATCCTCACCAATATATAGCCTGTTACAATCCTAGCTGGTCCAGACCAAGTGGACAACCCTACCCTCCCCTGAGTCGTCGCTTTGCCCGATCCGTGGACAACTGGCTCCTCTCCTTGTGGTATGGAAAGACCACTCCACATGAAAATCCACCTCAGCTGAGCTGCACTTTATTCAATGTATCAGCTGGTCACAATGAGCACTTTTATGCGAACATCTTAGCCTTTCATCATCATCTTGCTCAGTTACTTTGCTTTCCAGGTTGGTGTGGAGTGTGGTGGGCAAGGTACTCGTGCTGGGCTTGGCTACTTGAGTAATGGAGTCATGACCAGAAGCAAACTCAGACAGCAATGTCCTTGAACACACCCATGTTGTTCCATCACCTTCAAACCGCCATATGTCGACTCGCTACACCCTGTTAGTTTTCAGGGTCCAGGCTGTGTGTCATGTGAACCATGTTCTTTCATTTGTTTGTCCAGATTGGTTTAAGTAGGAATGGAATCGACGCCACTAATGTGTCATTTGTTGGTTGCTGAAACTCATTTTTGTCCTGTTATTAGCAAATTTGCCCCTGTCCTTAACAATTACTATAATTTTTTTTTAATATTTCTTTCTATTTTGCATTCTCCAAATCTTCTCTAAACCAAACAGAGAATTAATTAAGTGATTAAATAAGAACACAAAACAAAGAAGTCTCCGGGAAGTTAGTGAAAAGGCACTAAAACACAGACCATAATCAGGTAATTAAGAGCTGTAATCCCACCACGCACCTCCATTTTTAAACTCACTCTCAGTCTCTCCATGTTGAAATTCCAAACTTTTCTCTGACTCTTTGACTAGACACGAAATTAGTGTCCTAGGTAAATCTTTGTTTATTCTTCCATATGAATTTACTCATTAAATTAAGCTAATAACTTCACTTAAAATAAATAACGAATAATGTAATATTTTTTTTCTTTTTTATGACTGATCAAAATAGTATGTATTAATTTATTATTGATGGTGTCCACAGTTATTATGATGTATGAATCACTCTTAATATTATAGGATGAAGGGTTTAAATCTTAAACCCCTTTGTTAATCTCACAACCAGACATCCATTACATCACCATTACATCATCAAATCAAAATCAAACCAAAACCCCTCTCATTCAATGTCCTCTCCTCACTCCCACACACCCACTCAAACTTCAAACCCTGACAAACCCCAGCTCTGGCCAAGATGCAGCCCTCTCCTCCGCCGACCACGGCGGCCAAGATCCTCACTTTCCTTCTCCTCCTGCTCACCTCCACCACCACAACTTCCATCTCTCCTCCACCCACCGCCCCCCCAACCAAGTCCCCCACCTCACCATCCTCAACGCTAGACCCAAAGCAGCTCGAAGCCCTCCAGTCCCTCTCCATCCCCACCTCCAGAGACCCCTGCGCCCAGCCCTCCCTCCACAACGCCACCCTCTGCGACGCCGCCACCCCCTTCCGCCACCTCACCTCCCTCAAGCTCATCAACTGCTCAGACGACGTCGTTTTAACCATCACCGCCTTGAAGTCCCTCTCCACCCTCTCAGATCTCCACTTCCTCAACTGCCACGTCACCACCGTCCACCTGCCCTCCGCCCTCGCCGCCAACCTCCGCTCCTTCTCAGCCGTCAACTCCCTCCGCCACCTCACCGGCGTGTGGCTCTCCAAAATGCAGAATCTCACAGATCTCGTCGTCTCCGACTCCCCCGTCAACGCCAGCGGCCCCGGCGTCATCCTGGCGAACATGAGAGCGCTGAAATCCGTCTCCATCACCAACTCCAACCTCACCGGCCTCCTCCCCAGACACTGGCGCGCGACAACCTTAACCCACCTCGACTTCTCCCACAACCAGCTCAGAGGACGGATACCCAGCTCGTTAACCATCCTCGAGAATCTCGAACACCTCGATCTGAGCTCCAACCAGCTCAACGGCACCATACCCAGCTCCCTCGGCGACCTCCTCTCGCTCAAAAATCTCACTTTTGCTTTGAACTCCTTATCAGGCGAAATCCCGGACTCGATTTCGACCATGAAGAGCCTGGTCCACCTCGATCTCAGCTCCAACCAGCTCAACGGCACCGTGCCCAGATTCATCGCCGAAATGCGCAACCTCCAGTACCTTAGCCTCGAGAACAACAACCTCCACGGCGTGATTCCCTTCAACGGCTCGTTCATCAAGAGACTCGCGGTTTTCAAAATAGGCGGCAACGGAAATCTCTGCTACAACCATTCCTCGATTTCTCCGAAAGTAAAGCTGGGGATCGCGCCGTGCGACAAGCATGGCATACCCCTGTCGCCGCCGCCGGCCAAGGAAGCCACCGACGATGGAGGCAGCAGCGGCGATAGCGAGGATGATTACAGCGACGATGGTGGCGGGAGCGAGAAGAGCTCGCATCATGGTCCGAGCAAGATCGTGCTTGGGGTTGCTATTGGGCTTTCTTCAATTGTATTCTTAATCGTGTTCTTGATATTGATCTCGAAAAGATGTACTTAGGAGCACAGATTCATATATTTAGTAGGCAGCTGAGATTCAAATTGATTACTTTGATCACTCTAGAGTTGAAAGATCCTCACATGCCTGCACTTTGGTGAAATCAACTAGGGTTTGTAATTTGTTCATGATTTGGTGTCAGTGAGTTGAAAGATGAGATCTGTACCGACCTGCATTTGGGTGGATGAAGCTAGGGCTTTGTAATCTGATGATGGTGTTGCTTGATCACTAGATGTGGTTGAAAGATGAGATCTTTACAGTCTTGCACTAAGGTGGTTCAGTTATGATTTTGCAACCTGATGATGATGGGTGTCATTCAGGGTAAAGTTGGATCTCGGATGCTGAAATTTGCGTCATTGTTATTGGGTTTGTGCAATTATACACAAAGTTCTTTTCTTGAACTTCAAGCATGTGATTCTTGAGTGTTCAAGTTATGCTTTCTTTAATTAGAGCTTCTAGTAGCTACCACTTCACTATGGCTTGGAAGATTGAGAGAGCAATTTCCATCTTGATCATCAACTTGGCCATTTCGTGGTTGTGGCTGCACATTCGACGATTCTGGATCACCGCTTCACTGCGGCCGGAGCTTATATTCAACCTCTTAAACCCCTATTCACAAGTTCGTTCATTCCCTGAGTCTCTTCACCTCCTCCCGCCACGGAGCTTCTAGGGTGGGTAGTTTTCATTATTTTCCGAATCTATGGTATATCCAATGGTTAATCGGACAATTTTGATTATTTTTTCCCCTTTCTTTCACATACAAACTGATTTTTGCAAACCGATCATCAACTAATATGGTCGAGTGATCATTAGATAGTTTTTATCATAATCCATTTTTCTGTCTAGATCAACCTTTTAAAATTTGCTCATCAATGCTCAATTTTTTAAGGCGATCGCAAATAGGTTTAAAAAGTTTCAAATTACACTCTAAGTTAGTCAGTTCCGATGTTAATTTTTTATTCAAATCATCAATTTTGTGGTGATACACTCATACGAAAATGAATCAATTTTAATTTTCTATTAATTTTTTGACTCATGGAGTTCTGTTTTTAAAACTGAATTCAGATCATCTTCTACATGTCGTCTATAGATGTCACAGCAGTTTTTTTATTCCTTTTTTTCCTGCCCAAATCATCATTTCAAAACTTTATCAATAGTCTTAAAAGTTTCACATTACATTGTTGGCTGGTTAGTTCTGATTTTTATTTTTTGACCCGAATCACCAAATTTGTTAGTTTATCCTTACGAGAAAATTGGCCATTTTTTATTTCTCTTATTTTTTCAACCTGTAGACTTCTGTTCTCAAAACTGAGCTAGAATCTCATTCAACATGTTTTCAATACATGTCATGAAAGTTTTTTGTCTCCATCAGTTTCTCACATCAACCTTTCAAAATACATTCTTCGGGCACGATTTTTTGTGGATAAATAGCCGAAACGGCCCTAAAATGTGTTTCATCTCATTAAACTTGGCCAATAGTTTCAAAAAAATTTCATATGTTTTTGTCTAGTTAGTTCTCATTTTCATTTTTGAACCGAATCACCAAATTTGTGGGTACACCTACGTAAATGGGTCGATTTTGGTTTTCTCTTATTTTTAGACATTCAGACTTCTATTTTTGAAACTGAACTTGGATCGCCTTCTACGTATCGTTTTCAGATAGCACGACAGTTTTCTTCCCAATCAGTTTCTCATTTCTTGCCTAGATTAGTCTTTTAAAGTATGTTCTTTGGGCACAATTTTTAATGGATAAATTGGTGAAAAGTTTCTAAAACTTATCTGAAACCCACGAAACTAGGCCAATAGTCTTAAAAAGTTTTAGAACCAACTTATTCTTTCAGAACCAAGCTAGGATCACCTTCTACATGTTGTATAAAGATTCTGAAATAGTTTTTTGTCCGAATCTGTTTCTCCTCTGTCAAATTCTTTTTTTGCATAAGATTTTTTATGGATAAATTACTGAAATGGGGTCTAAAACGTGTCCGAATCCTGTGAAACTTGACCAGCAGTCTTAGAAAGTATCAATGTACATGTGTGCAAGTTAGTTTTGGTTTTTATTATTTTGACCCGAATCACTAAATTTGTGGGTATACACGCTTGCGGAAAATGGACCGATTTTGATTTTCTCTTAATTTTTAAATTTAAGGATTCTATCTGAACAGAGCTAGGATCACCTTATAATTGTTGTGTGAGATGTCACGATAGTGTTTTGCCCCAATCCATTCTCTCTATATACCCAGATTAAACATTCAAAGTTCGTTCTTCGGGCACTGTTTTATATGAACAAATCGGTGAAACAGGACCCTAAAACGTTTTTGAATTTCATTAAACTTGGTATGAAGTCTTATAAAATATCATTCTATATATGGGCATGTTAGTTCTTATTTTTATTATTTTGACCTGTATCACCAAATTTATGGTTATACTCCTTCTGAAAATGGATGATTCTTGTTTTCTCTAATTTTTCCAACCTACAGACTAATGTTTTTTTAATAGAGTTAGGATCACTTCCTACATGTTGTGTAGAGATGTCATAACTATTTTCGCTATAATTCATTTCTCTCTTCATACCCAGATCAGTCATTCAAAGTTTATTCTTCGGACATGATTTCATGAATAAATCGTTGAGACACTATAATGTATATAATGTGTCCGAATCCCATGGATTTTGGCCATTAGTCTTAAAAATTACCATTTTACACTGTGGAAAAGTTAGTTTTGATTTTTATTATTTTGATTCGAATCACTAAAGTTTTTGGTATACCCCCTACAGAATATAGGCTGATTTTGATTTTCTTTTATTTTTCTAAATTTGAGAACATCTGTTTCTGAAATGAGCTAGGATCACCTCTACGTGTCGTGTAGAGATGGCATGACAGATTTCATCCCAATCGATTTCTCCTTATCTACCCTGATGAGTTATTCAAAAGTCACTCTTCGGGTACAATTTTCCATGGATAAATTATGTAAATGAGATCCTTAAACATATCTTAATCTCTTGAAACGTGGCCAGTCGTCTCAAAAAGTGTAATTCTTTACCGCGGACAAATTTGTTCTGGATTTTATTATTTTGACCGGATAAGTAAATTTGTGGGTATACATACCCTAATGAAAAATGGACAGATTATTATTTTCTCTTATTTTTGTACTTACATACTTCTATTTTTTAAATTAAGCTAGGATCACCTTCTACGTGTCGTGTAGAGATGTAACAAAAGTTTTTATCTCAATCCATTTCTCATTTCCTACAAAGATATGTCATTCAAAGTTTGTTCTTCACGCACGGTTTTTTATGGATAAATTGTTGAAACAGGATCCTAAAACATGTCTGAATCTCGTGAAACATAGTCAGTAGCCTTAAAAAGTACCATTCTACAATGTGGGCAAGTTAGTTTTGATTTTTAGTATTTTGACATGGATCACCAATTTTATGGGTATACCCCTTATAAAAAATTAGCCGATTTTGTTTTTTTTTTAATTTTCTAACATGCAGACTTCTGTTTATGAAACCAAACTAGGATCATCTTTTACATGTTGTGTAGAGATGTCGCGACAATATTTATCCCTATACGTTTCTGTTTTTCTGCACAAAGCAGTCATTCAATGTTCTTTTTTCGAGCACAGTTTTTCATGGACAAATCGTTGAAACGAGATCCTGAAATCTGTCTAAATCCCCTGAAACTTGGTCAGTAGTCTTAAAAAAAGTATCATTCTACGTTGTGAGAAAGTTAGTTTCTATTTTTATTATTTTGACTTAAATCACCAAATTTGTGGATTACCCCTACGGAAAATGGGTCAATTTGAATTTTGTCTTATTTTTCCAACTTGCATACTTTTATTTCAGAAACGAGATAGGATCACCTTCTACACATCGTGTAGAGATGCCATAGTTTTTGTATGAATAAAAATTGTTGAAATGGGGCCTTGAAATGTGTCTAAATCCTCTAAAACTTGGCCAATAGTCTCAAAAGTATCATTCTACACTCTGGGTAAGTTAGTTTTGATTTTTAATACTTTAACCCAGATTACATAATTTGTGGGTAGCTCTATGAAAAATAAGCTGATTTTTGTTTTATCTTAATTTTTCAGCTTGCGGACTTGTATTTATGAAACGGGGCTAGAATCAACTTCTACATATCATGTAGATATGCCACGATGGTTTTCACTCCAATCCATTTCTCTTTGTTTGTCCAAATAAGCTATTCAAAAAGCTTTCTTTGGACACGGTTTTTAATGAATAAATTGTTGAAACAGGCCCCAAAAATATGTACGAATTCCGAAAACTTGGCAAGTAGTCTTAAAAAGTCTTATTCTACACTTTGCGCAAGTTAGTTCTAAGTTTTATTATATTGATCTGGATTACAAATATGTGGGTATACATATCTCTATTGAAAATAAGCTGATTTTCATTTCTTTTATTTGTCCAATCTGCGGACTTCTATTTTTAAAATCGAATTAGAATGACCTTCTTACGTGTCCTGATGCCACCAAAAATTTATCTTGTGGGGTAAGGTCACGATAATTTTCGTCCCAATCCATTTTTTCTTGATATTTTTCATTCCGATCCGCTTCTTTTTCCCTTACTAATTCTGGCCTTTCAAAATTTGTCCACTGGTGCTCGACTTTAGCAGATAACTGGCTGAAACTGATCCGAAATCATGTCGGAATTCTATAAAACATGATTAATATTGTTATACTGTGCCACAGCTCACTTGAACATACAATCTTGGTCCTCAGAATCCCGCTGGTCTCAAGGCCCCCTGATCTTAACGCCATTGGAGATCAAAACAGAACGCACTCTTCTGTCAACGACTGGCAATCACCGCCGAGCTGCCACTGCATGCGGCATGTCATCAGCTCAAGATCCAGTTTTGGCGATACGGGGAGGAGCTCCATGGCCTTCCATGAGACTACGCACATAGTAGAAATGAATATATAAGCAGCCACACGAAGGTTCAAGCATTGGATTGAGTTCCAAGTGACATGGAGGAAGGGAATGATTCCATTTCGAGACGGCAGACAACTTTTTAAGATGAAGGGAAAACCCAGTTGCAGGCCAAGAAGATGAAGAAGAGAATTACATGGCGAAAATGACCAAACTGCCCCTGTTGAGATCCCCCAGTCTTCCAGTTTCAAACTCTATTAACCTCTTTTTAATTAGTTTCAGATGTTTCAATAAAAACAAGGCTTTCATAGTCACTGAATTTCAGTTCACGGAGAAGCATGGAGTCGCCGTCGTCGAGCTGGCAACAGCCCTCGAATTGGCAGATTGAGTACGTGGCAGACCGAGGCAGGCAATTCGTGCGCTATGTGCAGCCCTTAGAACATGTTGATGCGGAAAAACCATGGGAGGACGAAGGCGATGACTAAGCAGGCCATCAAGAAGTTGCAGAAGGGCTGGCCTCGCCAGCACCCTCTAGCCCTGGATATTTCGGGGACGGTTTCTGTCGCGCCGCTCTCGTTCCATTCTTCGATAAAACTAACATCCCCGACCCCCGTTATGTTCGTCGCAGCCTCGCCACAGATCTCACATGTTCTGCACACAAAGATCATAGCAAACATATAAGGCAGGAGTTTGAGGTTATAAATTAGAAAATACATTTCCATTGACTAAACAAGCCAGCTGATCTAACTCAGAATATCGAGGGTCTAACATCGTCAAGATGCAATCTTTTCATTGTTTTCGAACATGTCAGCTCCTGAAGCTCACATCAACTCTTCAAAGATAAAACATGCTCTGAAAAATTGAGTTCAGCCATCAAAAGTAAGACTTTTGCTACTTGAATTTTCTCAACTTGGATCACATCAGCCAACGTGGCTCCAGTGTCGGCTGCACTTGACTATAAACCCGTTCAACATTTGCATAGTACTAAATTCTAGAATAAACAAAAAAACAGTGATACCAACACTTCAACTAACAGAATATGACAAGAATCAAACAGACAACGAACAAAACAACATAGGCCGACAACCTAAGCAAACCAATAATCCTGAGCTCGGAGACATGGAAAGATTGTGAATGCGAATGTACCTATTTCCCTTAAGCTTGAACCAGGCCTCGCCGCAGTGGACATGAGCGATCCCAAGCTCGCCTTTACATCCGCAGCCGAGCTGGATCAAGCTCGTGGCGAACTCGGCCTGATCAGAATTCAAATGACAAATCCTACAAATCTTCTCCTCCTCCTCCT
>NQLW01000021.1:706180-732743 GCA_002312845.1 Kalanchoe fedtschenkoi
AGCGCTTCCGAAGTCGCAAAGCTTAACTTCATGAGTTTGAGGATCCACCTGAAGATAACAAATACGTAATAAGTTTCAAATTTCTCAATGATTATATTTCTGAAAGATTACCTCTCGGAAAAGTATTTACCAAAACGTTCTGAGGCTTCATGTCTCGATGGCAGATTCCCGGGACAGAATGAATATACGCCAGCCCCCGGAGAATCTATGCCACATTAAAAAGCAAAATACATTGGAAGCAATCGTTATGTCTCAGACCTTTTAAGTATCTGGAACTGAATAAGACATACTTGGTATGCAAAGAGTTTCACGTAGATGAGTGGCATTCGCTGACGAGCGTTATTGTAGTGCTTCAAAACCCGGGACAGGCTTTCCGGGACAAACTCCATAACCAAGTTGAGGTAAACCTCCTCGTCGGTACTAGCAGCTGAAAAGAAGCAATTTTTCAGACGGACCGTGTTGGGGTGATCCAACATCCTCATCACTTGGAGCTCCCGGTTCTTGCACCGCTTGTCCTCCAGCACTTTCTTGATCGCCACCTTCTCCCCCGTTTCCACACATTTCGCCTGAAGAGATTAAATAAAACTCATCTATGTAAGTCTATGAGCAAGTAACGCGCTTTGTCCTGAATGTACCTGAAAGACAATTCCGAATGCTCCGCTTCCGACTACTCGCTCGGCCGTGTATGTGATCGTCTGGAAGACACGACAGCTTCTAAAGTTACAAAACTGTTCCAAAGACGATTAGTTATTCGAGTGTGTCTGAGCTGTATTACCTGTTTTGGTTCCCCGTTCTCTCCGCCAATCGTAGCGGAGATTATATGGCCAGTGACCTCAGCATTCCCATCCACCACTTCAGCACACATCTCCTGCCAGAACCAACCCAACACACCGAAAAGGTCAAAACTTTTTCACACCCATTTTCAGTATTTCATCTCCAGCCATTGTGAATTCCAGTAACAGACAATCCCAGCAAAACCCTAACCCTAATCATATTGTACTTGTGAGTAAAGGTGAGGTTTTTACTTTTTACCTTACTTTCCGCCATGGTTTTTCAATCTGGTGGAATCAGCGCCTCGCGCTTCGGAGGACGAGAATGTATGCACTCGGCGGTTGGAGTGGCGGAAGCGATTGCGGCAGTTGATGAAGCAGCAGACACCAAACCGAATTCCACCCGAATCATTCTCTCCCTCTCTCTTTCTCGATCCACTTTTCCGACATTCTCGTCATCCCCCATCTCCGCAATTCTCGCCCCAAAGGGCTTCATTTAAAAAATAAATAAAATATTGAGACAAGTAAGAAATTCTTTTAACCATTTGATCTCACAGACTTCCTCTACGGGCCTATGGGCTATTTTATCTAGCCTTGATTTTTTTTTGGGCTTCATAATTGTTAAAAAAGGAAAAATGTAATTTTATAATTTTAATTTATACTAAATTTTAGTTTTGCACCATAAATTCAATCTACTTTTTTATTTTTATAATCCAAATCCAAGTCAAAACATCTCAATAGCGAAATTCAATCCATAATACATTAAAATAAACAAACTATAAAAACATAAAAAAAAAAAAATAATGCACGCGACTTTAAGCTCATTACTCAATTCAGTCAAAAGTCAATTTAACTTCATCTAAATTTCTGTCATATGTTTATCATCAATCGCGTAATATTTAAAAGAACAAAGGGATAGACAATTTTTCTGCAAAAGCGGGTGAAACGATTATTTTCTCTTTGTTAAATTAGTTTCTGCTAAATAATTCATATGAGTTAAATGGTAAATCAAACATTAAAAAACATGTCATTAAATAGTAATAATATATTAACAATTTCACTTAAAAATTTTATTTTATCTTTCACAATTAAATGATTGTTTTACCTATACGAATTATTTAACAGAAACTAATGTAATAGAAAAATAATCATTTCGCCCGCTTAGTTAAAAAACTTTTTTAGACTGATAAACAAATTCCCTTAACCTTATTTAGAATAACATATTTATTTTTCTTTACATTAGATTAAAATTCATGTACCACCATCTTTAAATTCCTTATATTTTAATTAGTGAATTGTATAAATGGTGCAAGAACACATAAATCACCTAGAACCTTCTCTTAGCTAGCTACCCCCAAATGGAACACACATCACTATTATTGTCTCTCATTTCCAAGTCAATTAATGTTCAATGTGCAACAACTCTATTATTTTTTATTTAAAAAAAAACAACAACCTCAAGTTGCCAATAAAAACAAAAAAAATCCAACAACATGCCAAACCCTTCCCAACCCTCAATTTCTAAGATCACCCCAAACAATGTGGATTTATACACTCAATCATAAAAAAACATCATGGATATATTTTGTATATTTAGCGTGAATTTTTTTTATTATTATTACAAATCTCTTGCATTACAATCTGTTCATACATATATAACACACCACGCCGAAAAAGAACAAACTGCATCTACACACAGGCACGAATAGAGCTCCCACACGAGAAAAATATACAAAACATATAAAGAAACGAACAGAGCTCTTCCTCGGAAAAGAATCAAAAACAACATTATAAAAAATGACGTATATTTAGTGTGTAGTTGAGATTTACATTTTCCTATTTTATATTCTATCTGTCATATATGTTATCTCAGCAACAATCGAATCCAATCAATTCTTATGCGACGACCAAATATGTATCAAAAATCAAACATCTAATAAAAAGTGCATCTCCTTTTTATCTTGTAGATGTCTATGTCTATCCATTAGTGTCAAAAGCCGACATTTTCAATCTCAAAATGCTCGTGTGGTTTGTCCAGACACTTTGCGTGCATTTTCGGTACCGACCCACGACCATTTACACCACGACTCTTGGCTCATTTTCGCCCTTTTAATTCAAAATCGTAACGTTACCTTTTTTTTCCCATATGTGCTCCCTCCCAGAACTCCTGGGGCTCAAATTCTTAATAAAACCGACATTTTTATTATAAGCATGGTTTATTTTATTATCATATGACTTTGACATTATCTCATTAATGCAATGTTTGGATATGCATTAGTTCTTTGTGTGTGTTTTTATCGATGTGGATCATGCGTGTCACGTATCCATGTCAGCAAACCGGTCGGTTACACGTGGCTCCCACCCATAGGTTGACTAGTATGACGTCAGATCATCAAACGCGCTTATCAACAAAAGGAACCCTTAAAATTACTTGACAGCGAATCAAAGCGCGCCACGTTTTCAGTAACTACAAGTGTCTGATTTTTGTTGGTTATTTGGTAGAGAATACTGTGAGGATTCGGGTAACTATTCAGGCGTAACGATCACTGTACACACCTGGCTGAGTCATCAGATGCTGTGAAACGACGCCGTTCGGTAACGGAAGGTCGGCGTTGGATCTGAGCTGTGTCGATAATGGCCGCACAGCTCGCGATCCAACCCAACATCGCATTAAATACAAATCTCCACAGCACCGAAAACCCAGAAAAACACGACCCAGTCCGTCACTCGGGTCTGCTCAAATCTCAACCCTCGACCCAAAAGTCGACTCCTATCTGCCCAGATCGATCGCAAGTCGCCTCCTCGTCGCCAGATTGATCGCCAGTCGATTCCTTGTTGCCAGATTGATTGCAACGTGTAACGGGGCTTGATTTCCCCGGATTGATTGCAAGTCGACTCCTTTTTTGCTGGATCGATGATGGCGGAGAAGGAGAAGGAGAAGGAGAAGAAGCACGCGCTGCTACTGGGGCGGTACGAGATGGGGAAGCTGCTGGGGCAGGGAACGTTCGCGAAGGTGTACCACGCCAGGAATGTGAAGACGGACGAGGACGTAGCGATCAAAATCATCGACAAGGAGAAGATCTTGAAAGGGGGATTAATCGCGCACATAAAGAGAGAAGTTTCCAATCTGAGGAGAGTGCGTCATCCCAACATCGTTCAGCTGTTCGAAGTGATGGCGACCAAGGCGAAGATCTACTTCGTGATGGAGTACGTCAAAGGCGGGGAGCTGTTCAACAAAGTGGCGAAAGGGCGGCTGAAGGAGGAGGTGGCGCGGAAGTACTTCCAGCAGCTGGTTTCGGCGGTGGGGTTTTGCCACGTGAGGGGAGTGTTTCACAGGGATTTGAAGCCTGAGAATTTGCTGCTGGATGAGAACGGGGATTTGAAGATCACAGACTTCGGGCTCTCAGCCGTGTCTGATCAGATCAGGCAGGACGGGTTGTTCCACACCTTCTGCGGGACGCCGGCTTACGTGGCGCCGGAGGTTCTGGCGAGGAAAGGGTATGACGCTGCCAAGGTGGACGTGTGGTCTTGTGGGGTGATATTGTTCGTGTTGATGGCCGGGTACTTGCCGTTCCAGGACCCGAACGTGATGGTGATGTATAGGAAGATTTACCGGGGGCAGTTCAGGTGTCCGAGGTGGTTCTCTCCGGAGCTTGTCAAGCTATTGAGGCGGCTGCTGGATACTAATCCGGATACCAGGATCACCATCCCCGAGATCATGGAGAATCGGTGGTTTCGAAAGGGGTTCAAGCATTTGAAGTTTTACGTCGAGGATGATCATCAAGTGTGTAGCTTGGACGATGTGGAGAGCGATGATCCAGGCTCAGCGTCCGACCAGTCCATGTCCGAGTCTGACAATGAGCCCATGACACCCAGGGCGAAGGTGCCTGGAATGCCTAGACCGGCCAGTATGAACGCCTTTGATCTGATATCCTACTCGCCAGGCTTCAACTTATCGGGGTTGTTCGAGGAGGGAGGCGAAAGGTCCAGGCTCGTGTCCCATGCGCCGCTTTCCACCATTGTAGCCAGGTTGGAAAAGATGGCGAAAGACGTGGACTTTACAGTGCGGAAGAAGGACTGCACGGTGACACTGGAAGGCCCAGCATCCGGGACAAAAGGGCCGTTGACAATCGCTGCTGAGATATTCGAACTCACTCCCACGCTTGTAATGGTGGAAGTGAAGAAGAAAGGCGGTGACAAAGGCGCCTACGACCAGCTCCTTAACCACATACTGAAGCCAGCGATCGAAAGCCTCAAAGCTGGGGATCCTGGCGAGGAAGGCTCTCTGAAGCGCGAGGATTCTGACGAAGGCTCACTGAGGCGCGAGGACTCTGAAGAGGGCTCGTTCAAGCGGGAGGACTCCGGGTCTGCGTAGATTCAACCGCGAGGGAAGGGTATGGTTTTCTTTACCCTTCTTCCGCTTCTGTATTCTTCGTGTTATGCCATGTCCGTGGTTCACAGATTGTTTTCTTTGTACAAAGCTTGACATGAATTGTTGTAAAATCCTCCATTCTTACTCGAAAGGGTAGTTCGAATTTATACAGTTGTTGAATAAGAGTTGATCCGGTGGAGCTCAAATTTTCCAATTATGTTTCTGACTTGTTTCGGTAGCTAAACAGGCTGACAGTGAAGCTGATCCGTCGCTTCTCGTTACAGGGTACCGGCCGTGAATCTGATGCTAAGCGGCAGGAGGAGGAGAACTGAAGCGATGCTTTTCGTGACGATTTGCGGAGGATGGCGGGATTACGGCCTGGGATGCGACACTGGGAGCAGAAGCGGGACCATGTGGCACTGGAGCGGTGATGGGTGTGGCTTGGCGTGCAAGGTTGAGGCGGCTGTGGTGAACATTCTTGCCGGGGCTGGGAGGGTGATGAAAGCCGTGCGCCTCAAGGCAACGAGGTCGGTGCTCGACGTGCTGACTCCCAAGCAGTTGGTCGAGTTTCGAGCCGCCATTGCCACGGTTCATGTCCAGCTTCGGAAGGAGGGGCTCCAGCTCCTGCTCCGGTTCAGCTCCAACTCCACCACTGACCGAAACTGAAGCTCTAGCAACACTGACAGACAGCATGTGATCTGATTTCATATGTTCGTATCCAGGACTCAAAAAACACGTCTTTTGGTGATCTGGAAATATGTACGCAAGCAAGCAAGCAAGCAGCTGAATTTACATTGATGTCTCTGTAAAGTTGCGACCCAGAAATGTTGAAGAACCTGAATCCTAGGTCCCCCATAAAAACATTACATATCAAACATCAGACAATACTAAGCCATATAACGTTATAGCTTTACATAAACATAGCACAAGCATGTACACAGTGGGGTCAGAGAAGGCAAGCAACAGTCGAACTCATCTCCCTTCAAGTCATATAAATCCATGAACAATCACTCAGGCACGCTTTGGGACGAAACGAAGAGACAAAATAGATACACATACGAAAAACTCGATCTCTGATCTTCTTCCGTGTATCTAGCTGATACGGAGGCTCAGGTTTCGGTTCTGCCGGGGCTCAGCTGGCTTCGACAGAGAGGATCTCGAGCTCGGCCCACCACAGTGGGGAGAGACGTGGGGTTGCGGCTTCGGGGGCGATGGCGATGGCCTGACGGAGCTTGGCGATCACATCCGTCATGTTGGGTCTTTTTCTCGGATCCTGCTCGAGGCAGTCCTGGATCACGTCGCAGAGCGTTTCGAGCTCGTTTTGCTTGAAGGACTTGAGGGTTGGGTCGACCATGGCGCTTAGGTTTTCCCGGGCTTTCAGGTGCTCGGACGCCTGGACGCAAAATCCGCACATGTTTGTCATAGGATGTGAGTATGAATCAAAAGGTGTTATGTGATCAATAAGGAGACTAGTCGGTTAGGTTACCCAGGTGACGATGGAGGCTCCGTCCTTGGACTTCAAGAGCTGCCCGGAGATAACTTCCAGTAACATGACTCCGAACGCGTAGACGCTTGTCTCGGGATTCGTGTCTGGAGGGAGCGACGGGTCCTCGTCTTCGCCCAACTTATTCTTGGGTATGAAGCTCGCCCAGAAACTGGTATCCGCAATCTGCCAGACAGATGAACGAAGGGCGAGAATTAGCGGCCAGGACGATCTAAAATCTCAGTCTCCTGACGAAGCTGAAGAAAAACAACAAACCTTCGCAGCGTAATCATCAGTCAGAAACACATCCTCGGATCTGAAATTCGTCATGGAAACCGGCGGATTCAAGTCGTGCATGTACTGAAGGCAGTACGCAGTGCCCATTACGATCCGCATCCTCGAGCTCCAGTCGAGGTGTTCCACTTCTTCAACTGAACCACCGAAACAGACAACCACATTACAGACCGCCGCGAGCTGCAACAATTTCTAGCAGGCGATCACGAAATGAAACATACCGTGCAGGTGCTCCGACAGGGTCCCGTTCGGAGCGTACTCGAAGACCATCATTCGCGTAAACGGCTCCTCCTCCTCGCAATAGCCGAGTAGATTCACGAAGTTCTTATGGTTCACTCGGGACAACGTATCGACCTGCGTAAAGGTAAAACAAAGCTGGTCAGAATCGGAGGTCAGATCAGTAGTTTCATGCTGTCGTATTCATTCCCGACTGCTCAGCTCACCTTCTTCCGGAAAAGCGTCTCGGAGCGTTTAGTCCACTCTTTGACAGAAGCGACTGAGGCGGAGATGACAGCAATTTCAACCCCGCTCGAGAGCGTCCCCTTGTACACGGTGCATCCCTCGAGGTTATCGATGATGTTGCTGAAGTCCTCGCACGCGGTTTCAAGCTCGCTTCTGTTCAGCTTTGGGACACCTGAAAATCAGCAAACTCCGAGTTTAATTTTCCGTGTAAAGACTGCTTTTAGTTCGGAAGATTGTGGTCACCTGTGACGAAAGCTTTCTGCAGCTGCCCGCTGAGTCCGGTCTTCCAGGGGCCGATGGTCGCAACAGCTTTGCTCCGGCACATGCAGACCATGATTGCGGCGATCACGAAAAAGACGCCAGCGCCACAAGCTATGAGAACGTATTTCCATAGGCTGTCGAACGAGCCTTTGTCAGCCGATGGGGAAGGCGTTTGGGGAGGATTGGCTACTTGAGCGCCTGGAAGAGGAGATGGCTTCGTGCCCTTACCAGGCACGGCCGGGAAAGCCCCGCTGCTGTGCATCGTTGGAGCAGTGCTAGCTCCGTTGTTCGAGGGAGGTGCGTCCGGAGCAGGTGCAGCGGCAAGGTTACGGTTGCTGGAGTCCTCGACTAGTCTACGACGCAGAAAGCTGACTTCGCTCTCTATGGCTTGGATTTGCGGGTGAGACTCAGCTGTAAAACCACTTGCGAAAAATTCATTATCTTGAGGAATTGGCGAAGCGCTGGCTCTGAACCTGAAACATCAAATCAAGCACGGAAAAGTCAGGGCCGCAAATCCAATATGTACAAACAGAACCGAAATATTCACAGAAAAATCACGATGAATATCTTACGGCTGGAACGAGCTGAAGAAAAACTGAACGAACTCCCTGATTGGACTCCCCGCTGGGTCGGATTTGCCAGTCGGATTCAAGCTACTTTGCCAGATGCTGCGCAAGCCAAGCAAAGCAAACCGGACACGTTAAAAAGCGAATCGCCGCCACTTCTTGAGACCTAAAGCTGACATTCTTACCACTGTCCGATTTTCCTGTTGGCGCAAGCGATCCCAGAGCCTCCAGAAGTTAAGTTTTCGTCAATTATGGTAAGTGCATTGAACTTCTCGAGCTCCACCGGAACGCCACCTTCAAACGGATTACCGAAAAGCAGCCTGCCAAGGGAAATACCAAACTCCTTATCGACAGCTGAAAGCAGATATTATCATACTGAGAGCGAGCGACGACTCACAGTTGCTTTAGCAGCTGTATTCCTGCTAACTCTGCGGGAATCCATCCGCTCAATTCGTTGTTACTCAGGTCTAGAAGCTCTAGCATGGGAAGATCTCCCAGCTCCCTCGGTATGAATCCGGAGAAGTGGTTTTTGGAAAGCACGCTGGTAACCGAATGACAAAAATAAGTACAAGCTGATATCACGCTCAAGCTGGAGACAAGAATTGACCATCACGACCAACAACGCTATAATCCTTACAGCACTCTCAAGTGGGCGAGTTTCCCGAGCTCAGGTACCAGCGTTCCGTGTATCGAAAGCCCGTTGAGGTTCCTGTAAACATAAAGATTCAAACTTAATCTGAGCGTAGAGGGAGCAGGGAAGGCGTGTTCGAGCCAAGAATAGAATCTTGGTGAGCCTAATCATGTGACAGCACTTACAGCATATGCACATTACCGTCCACGCAGAGCACGCCCAGCCAGTTGCAAGGAGTGTCGTCGTCAGGATTCCAACTTGCGAAAGCTCCGTGTGGATCGTACTCCACGCCAGCCCGAAATTCCAGTAAAGCAAGACCTGAACCAGAATTGAAGTAAGCAAGGAGTGATATTAAGTGTCCGAGATTAGGGTGAGTTGGGTACCTTCGGGATTGAGCAATGCGTTACATCCTCGAATCCCGATCAAGAGGATGAAACACAGGAGGAACCTGAGACCCAATGCCATCCATCCGCCATCCATTGCTCAATGAACCAGTGGTGGAGGTAGAAGCAGTATCGGATAGCCAGGACTCTATACAGGACGCTAGGAAACGAAATCGCCAGGATTTCGAACTCTTTACACTGAAAACTCTATCTACAAACGAAAGCAGCGCGAGAGAGGAAGAAGAAGGTGAAAAAGAGGACAAGATCACAAGAACGCCCTCCCGCTACGCCAAATTCAAAACACAAATCGACGACGATGATGACGAAGCCTGCACAAATCTAATCCCCCCGGCACTCTCTGGATCGTGATCTCTCATTCTTTTTATTAACTCGGATTCTACAATGCCCTTTCACCCAGCAATTCTCTCAGCATTGCCCGAACTCGAAAATCCTCCTCTAATCCTTGATTTCCCCAACGCACTCTGAAACTGATGCAAAGAAAGCCACAAATCAACAAGTCAAAAAGACGCCGACATTCGTGATAAAAAAAATATATGAAAAGCTGAGAACCAAAGAATACCCTCCTAGACAAGAAATGTGGAAAAAGCGAGTAACAAAGCTCACCGTAAAATAGGCGTCCAGACGGGGAGAAAAAGATCCGCAGAACTCAATCAAAATTGCGATCGAAGGAAGCTTTTTCCAGGGGGAGGTATCAAAAGGTGGGAGATGGAGACTCACAGGCAGCAAAGAAAAAGAAAATTCCCACAATATCTTGAAATTCTAGTTTTATTTTCTCTCGAAAAATCTTGTGTTTTTTTCCTTCCTGCCCTTTTTTTCTACAGGATGATCTCAGAGGATACGCCTCTCCTCGACCATCTTTTGGCCTCTCCCTATCTCCCTGTCCGGGCTTCCTTCTTCCTATGGTTCGATTCTTTCTCTCTCCAGACAAACAAACCAAAAGACAATGTTGTCGGTTCTATCCCTTTTCTCTCTCGGTGACTTTCTCTCTCTTACCCCCTCCACCCCATCAGGATTTCCTCTATATTTTTCACTCCCAATTTTATTTCCTGATTTGGAGGCCATACACTAAATTAATTAAATTAAATACAATTAATTAATTAAACTCCTTGATTAATATTTATGGTTGGACTGTCCTTCTACATTGTGACATCTTCATTCTCCCACACACCTGATAGTTCACCTAATCATCAATTACCCATTTGATCACCACCATCACCACAAAAAACATCATCATCGTACAAACATCAAACTTTCTCCAGACATGAAATCAAGCAAATAAATTATCACATCAAACATCAAATTTCACCAACCCATTCATAAAAAACTTCAAAAATAGAATACCCAGATAGAGAAACACCCAAAGACATTGACTTTATTCTAGAATAATTAACAAAGCCCATAAAAAATCATCCCTTTTTTCCAGTCAAAACCACCTAATTTTAATAACCCAATTAATCAAATTTCTCAGCCTCGGATCTGATTCTAACCTCGGTCGATACTCAGTGGTATGGAGCCGTGCTAAAACCAAAATGCGGGCCTTTTTAGAGTGAGCTGAATAGTCGCAGTAGCAGTGAGATGAAGCTACCTGATTAATGTTCGGATCAAGCGGCGATGATGTCTCGCACGTCCCCAGCTGTCGACAACGCGCTTCACGGTCTGACTAGGCCACCCACCCTCGCGACGTGCCGCCCTTCTTTCATCGTCTTCGATCGATCATTCGTTGGTTTGTTGGTTCGTTGAATTATTATTTTATTTTTATATTTTTTTTGTTGAATTTCAGGCTACATAAATGCGCCGCATCTCGTTCGGTAGACTTGACTTTGCTGGGATTTTCGATCGTAATAGGCCGAAGAGGCCCACTCGGACGACAAAATCTCAGCCCAAAAATTACTGGCCCGTGAACTTCTTGTACCGCAGCAACTTCTGAATTAAATGGGCCTGTCTTTATTGGGCTGAGATCTCAGCACCAGCCCAAGCCCAAATCAATCATCAGCATGACATCAACAAATGAACACCGTCTCCGACATCTTGACGCCAGCAGCTTCTTAGGGTTTCGTTTCAAATCTTCCAACGTTTCGCTTCGGATTCCGACTGCCAGAACAAAACCCAGTCGTCAGCCTCGTGACCGACGCCCTGCCACGCCGCGCAGCAGAAATTTGATCAATTTCGATGGAAAGCTCCGATCTTTGCAGCAGCTGCGGGTCCGCCTCATTCACCCGCGACGACTACACCGAAGCCCTAGTCTGCTCCTCGTGCGGAATCGTCCAGGAATTCGACCGCTTCGACGCCCAGATCGGCGGCCTAAACGGCCCCACAGGCCACTTCGTCAGGATCGGCGGCACCGGGCTGGGCAACGACTACAGCTACAAGGAGCGGAAAATCGCCAACGCCAAGAAATCGATCGACGAGCTGGCGCTGAAGTTAAACCTCTCTGATGAGAAGCTGATTGAGGTGAGCGAAATGGTCAGTAGAATCACAGAAGGCGAGTTTGGAGACGGCAATTGGTTCCCAGTTTTGATAGGAGCTTGTTGCTATGTGGTGATGAGGAGTGACAACAAGTCGCTTCCGATAGCCGAAGTATCCGATGCGATAGGCTCCGATATCTACGAACTGGGGAGGATGGTGAGCCGGGTAGTAGAGCATTTGGATTTGAAGCTGCCAGAGTTTGACATCGTGGCGTCTTTCGAGAGAGCCGTGAAGGTTTCGGAGAGTTTCAAAGCGCTTCCTGTCGAGCAAGTGGAGGTGATGAGGAAGCAAGGAGTGTTCGTCCTGCAATGTGCGGTGAAGTGGTTTTTAACCACGGGGAGGCAGCCGGTCCCGATGGTGGTAGCGGTGCTCTTCTTCGTTTCCAAGCTGAATAAGATCGGTTTGAGGATTGATGTTTTGGCCAAGGAGCTGAAGGGGAATGTTTTGACGTGTCGGAAGCGGTACAAGGAGCTGCTGGAGACCTTGGTGAAGGTGGCGCAGGCGCTGCCCTGGGGGAAGGACGTGACTGCGAAAAACATTATGGCGAACGCCCATTTTGTGATCAGGTACATGGAGATGAAGGCGATGGCGGCGAAGCCAGTGGAGAAGCGGTCGTTCTTGGAGAGGATCAGGATCGATATGGGCGAGGTTGTCAACGAGTGCTTGAAGAAGGACACCATTTATTCCTCGTATGAATCAAATGAATCATACGAGGAGTATGATTCCAAGTACTACGAGGTCGGGGATAAGAGTGAAGCCAAAAGTCTTCACCAGAAGGAGGAGTCAAAAATTCCACATGACTCGTTAGCGGCTATTTATAAAAATTTCCTGAACAACGTGGCTGAGGCAAGGAGCAGGGGGGAGCATGACGCGATCGGAGTTAAGAGGAAGCGAGATTACGACGTCATGGACTCGATGGAGTGGTGGACCGGTGAGTCGGAGCTGAGCCAGAGCCTTATGCTCGACACTGCTCTCGATCTGGACATCGGATGGGATGATGCGCTGCCTCCATCATACATCAGCGGGTGCAAGGAGTATGAAAAGCGGAAGGAGAAGATCAAGGCTGTGAAATTGGGCATCGAAAGGGTCATGAATCCTAATTCATCCGACGCAGGCTCCAATGAGGCTCAGGCGCTGTGCGTTCCAGATATGGTTGTACCTCCCAAGGAGACTCACGCGCTCGATTGGGAGGATTTGATTATTGAGAAACTCCTGCTCGGCAACGAGAGGGAGGAAGAAATCGAGAAAGGACATTACAGCACTTTGTTAGCGCTGAACGGGAGTAGCGATGTGGATTTCAAGAAATAGGAGACTCCATAGCTGCGAGGGCTCGGAGAACTTGAATTGTGAGTTTGTTCCAACTTTCATGTAATTGTTTTCCTTCAGGACTTCTGAGCATATTTCTATGACTTGTTTTTTCTCAGTTTTCATTATTTTTCCGTTGCTACTTCGCTTCACATTCTGAGTAGCTTGTCGTCTTGGAAGACCGACAGGCGTGGATTCGTAGAGGGTTTACATTAGGTGAATCGGAATTTCTCATGACATAAAATGTTATTACATTGAATAAGGAAGAGAAGATTTGAGCTTTTAGGTGTGAAATCTAGCAACTAGTTGTTACAGGGTTGAAATTTCTTCAGCCTCCAGAGGAAGTGCGAAAGCCTCGACGGGAAAGCTCTTTGTGATCCCTGCAAGGCTCTTGAAGTGGATCATCCCCGCCTGGTCGTCGTCGTCCACGTAGACCTCGAAAATGGGAGGCCACATGGTAAGCTCTTTGACCTTCACTCCTTTGAGCTTCTTGATCCTCCCCTTCTCGATGTACCCGTGTATCTCTACATCGTACGTGGCTAGCCTGTTCACTAGTTTGAAGTTGTGTAGCCGCTTCTTCTCTTGCAGGACCCATATGTAGCCGGTGCTCGGGACGTAGCCCATCTCAATCACGCCGGCCAGCGGGAGGAGCCCCAGAGGCAGCCCGAACTCCTCCAAGAGCTGGCGCGCCAGCTTGAACCCCTCGGCGTCGCCTTTCGTGACTATCGCTCCGTCTTTCTCCACCGGGATTGGGACGCCTCCCCGTTCCGCCATGGATAATTTCGCTCAGGTGTCTCTGTTACTCGTTTTAACGGCCTCATATTTATAGCGATTCTTGAGATATAGAGGACAGGATTTTCGCTGTCAACAAGGTCGATGATTCTGCGAGCTGACATTTGTCTGTAAAATCCGTTGTTATCTGGATAGTTTGCGCCTGCTCAATCGCCATTCTTGTTGTAGATACTTTCTATGCGAAATGTCGGTATCTAATGCGTCACTCATTGTGTCAGATTCGGCTTCTTATCTTGTAGTAGCTACGATAATATGCTGGCGCATTGCTGCCATGTAATTCAGAGAGGATCAGGTGATTTTTTTTAATTAAAATCATTTTTTCTCTTCTATTTCTTATCATTTGTGCATTTCTGTTTGATTTTTTTCATCCTATCTGCAAAAATATCGGTGATTTTCACTCTTTGTAATTACGAAAATCATACGTGTGTGCATGGATCTTCGAAAATCTCATATGTGTGCATGGAGCTTTTTACGATTGCGAAAATGACATTTGTGCATAGAGCATTTCCCACAGTGGATCCGCGAAACGTTGAAAGGGCGAATAGGGATTTTTAGATTTAGTTTTTGCTATTCAAATTTGAAGAAAACTTAAAAAAATATCACAGTTCGCAACTACAGAAATTACACTTATGAAATATGAAAATTATAAGCATCTCGTGGTTCTGAGGTGTCGAAAAGTGGTACGACAAAATCTAAGTGGACTACACAAATGATAAGTAATGAAAATGATGGTGCTGATAAAATTTTAAATGAAATGGAGTTTGAAAAATCAAAATGACACTCAATACAATTCGGATTAAGCCGGTCTAAATTTCTCTACCATTTTATTTTGGCAGACCTTCAAATTCACAGGTGGGCATGAATTGGGGCTGATTGTTAAGTTCCTGAATTCAGGCAAAGAATGCTAAAACAGGAATCCCAGACACCCAAATTCTCGGAGGCGGTCAACGCAGGTTTCCCACCACAATCCACAAACCAACCAACCCAAAATTAAGGAACAAAGCCCCATCGACCTCAAAATCACCACCACCACCACAAACCAAACCCCACCCTCCAAAAATAGCCACCAAGAAATGGCAATATAAATCAGACCCATTCCCCATCGCTGAAGGACTCACTTCTTGAGACACCCACGTCGGTTCATCCCCAAAGAGCTAAGAAAATCGAAGCTTGAGACGGAAAGCTCAGCGATGGGAAAGGGAGCTATTCTCCTTGTGTTCTCGGCCGTCTGCCTCCTGGCCCTGGCCGGGACTGCCGCAGCTGCGGATCAGCACTTCTTCGTCGAAGGCCAGGTCTACTGCGACACCTGCCGCGCCCAGTTCGTCACCCGGATCAGCGAGAACATGCCCGGTGAGTCACACAGACTTCAAACCAGTCCATAACATTTGAAAATCGAAAAAACACAAGCTTGAAAGACTTTTGCGACCTGACATTGTTTGGCTGTCTTGTCTGCAGACGTGAAGGTGCGCCTGGACTGCAAGAACCGCACGACGAACCAGCTGACCTTCAGCGAGGAGGCCACGACCGACAAGTCGGGAACGTACAGCATCCCCGTGGACGGAGACCACGAGGACGACATCTGCGAGATCGTCCTCGTGAAGAGCAACAACCCGGAATGCTCCGAGATCAGCAAAGGCATCTTCCACAAGAGAGCCGCCAGGATCAGCCTGACATCCAACAACGGCATCATCACGCCCACACGCGCCGCCAACCCACTCGGGTTCCTGAGGAAGACGCCGCTCCCGGAGTGCGGCGAGGTGTTCAAGGAGCTGGGCATCCTGCCTGAAGAACTGATTGACTGAAGAGTATCAGTCAGCTGGTCAGAGAGGAGAGTCGTCTAATAAAGAGTTTCGAGGCAGATGTGACGAAGAAAGTTGCAACCTTTTTTTTAACCTCCAACCTTAAAACCAGTCTTATGTTGTCGGGTTTCAAGTCAATGTGATCTTCTTCTTTGTTTCTTATTTCTTTCCAAAAATAAGCAAGTTGGTGTCTCGTACACACACCACTTCTAGTTTTACCTTACATAAAATGTTAAAGAGCTCCAATAAGCATGATTGCCTCATTTTGTTCCTTAAAGACTCTCACGACTCATTTGATATCTGCGATAATATTGGAGCATCATATGAGGTTTCATGGATTTGACATTATTATTTCTTCACATCTCCTGGTTTTAATTTGTTCTTCTTCCCGAGGAATGAAAGCTATCAGGAACATCATCTGGTCCCGCAGCTAGCCCACGTGTGATGATGATGCTGTTTACGACATTGAAGGTCTTTATGGATGCGAAATTGTTATGTCCCATGTAAAGATCTGAAAGCTTCGTCTTTGCTGGCTCGCCCTCCATTAATACATGCATGCAGATGTTTGTAGATACGTTAATGATCATTTCAAGTCACGGGAGCTAGCTGCTGCGAGAGAGCTTAATTAATTATAAGGGTTTGTTCTTCTTAGCAGCTACATAAGATTATCATGATTCGACGCTATACATCACTCGAATAAGTCACTTTTAAGCATGACTAGATATCCATTGACTAAAATTAATCGAACGTAAGATCCGTGTTCTACACACTGCCTAGCAGTTGCCAGCTGGATTGAACTTGTCCTAAGCTAAATTGTTGGCCATAAGATAAAGAATTATTGTCTTAATCCTACTACTAATCTGGTTTACATTAATAGAGATTGGATCAGTTGCGAACACTTACGTTGCAGATAAATTGTGGATAAATATGGATCAATCATTCTGTACATAAAATGATCGCGTTTTGATTAATCAATTTTCTTTTAAAATTTATTTATATCTTTTATTTAATGCATATCTTAAATTTGTTCCACAAACCACTCAATTTTGTTTTAATAAATTTGCAAATTAACTTCCTTATTTAACTTCCTTATTTTTCTATTTGAGTCATCATCTTTACCCGTGAAAACCCTAAAAATCTCCCTGCCTTCCAATTCCCAAATCGATCCACCTTTGACAATTCACACTCATTACTTTTTCTTTGTCCCAATCAAATCCCCAAATCGATCATCAGTCCCCTCGTTGCCGAAGTCCGCTCCGGTTCCCACACCAAAAAAATTGTATTCGTCGATTGGATGGATGATAAGGATTGGTCGGTTGAGGTGGCCATGGGTTGTGTGTTTGGCCGAGTGATTGCCGTTAGGTATGGTTTTGGTGATTTGGAGAGGGATGTGAGGACTGATGAGGAAGAGGAGACCTTTTGGGTCGAGAGCGTTAACGTGGTAAAGATCAAACCTATTACCACGCTTATAAGTTCAAAGTGTGGTAATAAGTCTGTGATCTATTACCACGCTCGGTACTTTACCAATTACGACGGTCGTATTCACCACGCTTGACAAACGTGGTAAAAACTTTAGAATAAGCGTGGTAATAAGCCCCGAACTGTAGTAGTGGTTTGTCGTTACAATTTCAAGTTAGAGAAAATTAAAAACTTGCTTTTGGGTGTTACTTAATTCCAGGTTTAAAAAAAGAGAGGACACCTTTTGTTGATTTGAGTGACTTTTTAGTTAGCCTCTGTTTCTTTTATGGATTAAAATGTGATTGTAGTTGGGAAACTGCTGGTGTCTGCAATGAAGATGGTTTAGTCTTGATTTTTGTTATTTCAGTCACTTTTGATAGTGAATCTGCTTCTAAAACGGTTGTTTCTAAGACGGTAGTGAGGATGGCAGCTTCTGAGATGGTTGTTTCTGAGGATGGTAGCAAGGATGGTAGCTCCTGAGACAACAGTGAATGTGTTTCTGATATGGCAGTGAACGTGCTCCTGATACGATAGTGAATGTGCTCTTGATACGACAATGAACGTGATTCCAGCAGTGAACGTGGTTCTAATACGACAGTGAATATTTTTCTGTTGTGAACAGTTTTTTAAAGTGGGTATTTTTTGACAGTGGACATTTTTGTGTAGTGAACATTCAGTCTTCTACTCTCGAATGTTGAGTCAATTCGAGAGTGAACAGATCTGGCTATTTTATCCTTTCGTCTCTCTAGGCCAGTCGGCTGCCGCCCTGGCCGCCGCTGATTCCTGTCGCTGCCTCGCTCCAGTCCGCGCTTTCTGACCGTTGTACACCCCAGTCCCGTCCGCAATCGACCATCCTACTCGGATCTGTCCGTTTCGGCCGCTGCTGCTCGGATCTGGCCCGTCCCTACAGCTGCTTCCAGCCGCCGTTGCAGTCGACCCAGCGTCGATTTCGTCCGCTTTCCGGTGTCGACCTCGACTGTATACCCCCGTGGCTGGTCCAAGCCGACCCGGTATGGATCCGGCCGCGGGCACCCTTCAGAGACGCGGCCCCAGCCGAAGACCCGCCTCCACTTATTGCTGACCCAATAAACTGACCTGGACTGCCTTCCCGGGCATCTGCACAGCCGGTCTCCACCAGGATAGGAGCCCCTCCGAGCTCCTTCGCAACCGTAGCGAGCCAGGCTGCCTCACCCCGATTCCGCATGATTGAGGTCGCCAAGCGGAACAGGTCCGCTAAGGACGGCAAGCCTGCCATCCTCTTTACTCCCGGCGAGATCAAGCTCGGGGAACAAAATCTCCAATATGCCATCATAGCCAAATTTGCGGCTAGAAAACCCAAGGCGGAGGAGATCCGCATGTTTATCAAGTCTAATTGGAAGATCAAAGGTGCGTTCACCGCCGGAAGCTTGGACCCTAGGCACAATCTCATTGTTTTGGGCTCCCACGAGGATTTGGTTGAAGCAATGGCGTGCCTGATCCATCAGAGGGGCGGTTCCTTTTTAGGCTCTTCTGTTGGTCCCCCCAATTCAACCTCAAGCAAGAATTTTTGAGACCAGTTGCTTGGGTCCGCATCCCCGGCCTCAGCCCCATGTTCTTCAACGAAGGATTTCTCCGCCCCGTCGGAGATGAGCTAGGGACCTACCTAATGGCTGACGTGAGGTCCCTAAACATGACTTGCCCGGCCTATGCGAGAATGCTAGTAGAGATTGATCTCAAGCGACCACTAATCAAGGAGATCTACATAGGAAGCACCTCCGGGGAAGGCGAGGTCTTTGAGGTGGTCTACAAGGGCCGACTGACCTTTTGCTCCCAATGTCACCTTCAAGAGCATAATCCGACCGAGTGCCGCAAGGAGAAAATCCCCGCTGCTAGGGGCCCTTCCGAGATGAATGGCAAGAACCCGGTTCAGTCGGGGCCCTCCCAACGTGACAAAGATAGGCTATGGGCCAAAGTCTTCCGAGAATGGTGTGAGCAAGACGATGCAAGAGCTGAGGCTGAAGCGGCGGCAAAATCCCCGGACGAGGAAATGGCACTGGCCCCGGCTGACCCGGTAGATTCCCCACCGAAGACGTGTGGTAGGGTGAGTAAGGTCGCTCCACACTGTAACTTATTCAAGGTTTTGGAGGACATCCACGAAGAGATTATTGGTCTAGAGGCTGTGAAAATCCCTGCCCCCACTGAGAAGCTCCCGGCGGAGAGCAGTAACATGGCGACCACTGGGCGAAAGTCCCCGACTAAGACAAGGATTGGCGCTAATGAAGTAGAGCTGGCTTCCGTGGCAAGTCCTTGCACCGAGGAAGGAAATCCTCAAGCGAAAGCCCTCGAGCGGTCTTCTTCCAGTGACAAACCCCTCCTCAAGAGATGACAGAGCATGCCCTCAAAGACCCGAGTAGTCTACCCGCAGGGGTGGGCAATAGTCAGCCCGAGTGACTCCTCTGAATCTGTCGAACAAGGAAGGCAAGTGCCTTTCGGCCTCCCAGAACCTGACCCAGCCGCAGGCCCTAGACTCGGCTGCCACGCAGAGTCAGTCCGAAGAACCTTCAGGGAAGCCTCGCCTTCCTAAACCTGAATGTTCGCAAGGGCAAAGCCCAAGTTGATGAGGAGACTCTCAGTTAGACAACCTCGAAGAAGAAGAAGAAGAAGAAGAAGAAGAAGAAGACAGCTAAAGCCAAAGACTTGCAGTTTGTTATCGAAGATGAGGACATGGAGACCTCGGACACCAACATAGACGATGACCGGACGGACTCCATTTGGGAAGATGAATATCCTAAACTAAGGAGAGAGCCGAGAGAATTGAGGAGGACTGTTAAGGACAAAACAAAAGTCAAAACCAAGATATATGCTAGGAAGGGGAGGAGGCCATCCTTGCTGCCGCCCTCGCCCCCTCCCTCAGATTAGTGGAGTCTTCTGTAGTGGCCTTGCGTTTCCGTGCTATCCTCTCTTGTAGGCTCATTGAGTCGTGTCCTTATCCCTCCTGCTTTGTAGGCTCGCGAGCCTTCCCTTTCTTGTAGGCTCTATGATCCCTAGGTCCTTCGAACCATTTTTAATAAAATAAAATTTTCATAAAACAAAAAAAAGAACATTCAGTTTTTTATATAGAACAATTTTCTCCGTAGTGAACAATTTTTGACAGTGAATAGGTAAGAAAGCATAATAAATAAACGTAAAAAAAATGTAATGCTTGGTCATGATTCATCCACAATTTATCTTCAATTTAAGTGTTCTTAACAGATCCCTCCCATACGTTAATATATATATATATATATATAGAGAGAGAGAGAGAGATTGGATCAGTTGTGAACACTTGAGCTGAGGATAAATTGTGAACGATTCTTAACCAATCATTTGTGTATATGAAACGACTGTGTTTTATTAAATGATTCCTTAATTTAACTTTATTTATTATGTTTTATTTAATTTATAATGATGCATGTCCCATTAAATTCTCTAACTAATTTGAATCGCAAATCACTCTAACTCAATTAACTTACGTAATTGGTTCTCATCCAATCTTATCACCTGCTATACAACTCACCTTTAAATTCACCCAATAAAAATCAGTTTCATACATTTCGGTGGATCTCTCGATTTGTTCTGGTGGAGATGGATGAATCAGAGAGGAGAAGGGAGAAGCCGCGTCGGCCAGATCTGCCCGCCATATCATGACCGCTCGCCCAAGTAGCCTTTATCGTCTCCTGTCGCGCCTACTGTGATACACTAGGCCGGCTCCGTAACCCCATCAACAGATTTCTTTCGGCGCGGGGCGAAAAATCTTTGACAAGATATGTTCGTAATCATCGGCCTCACCTGAACAACCGACCATCCGCGCCTTATTGTTCCAAGCCACGCCAAAGCAGGCATGTGTTGGATCAAACCGCCTCGTACCCCATCACCTAAACAGGTTTGTGGGTTCATCCACGCCTAGCCAGACAGGCCTATTGTTTCATTTATTATTTTTGATTTTTTCTGAAGAAAAGAAATGCAGCAAGCTCACACTAGAAAGGTTTATCGGTTTTCTATGGGTTTATCTTTGTTGGGCAGTGAAAATATTTTATTAGTTTAGTGAACGTTGATAATACGTATAGTGAACGTTTGTTTGGACAGTGAATATATTTTTATTTGTTTAAGCACATATTTTATTTGTGTGAAGATGATTGGAATGAAGTCTAGCAATGACTGTTGTTTTTCCTGATATGAATGTTTAATTTAGGAATGAGGGTATGAATCCTAGCGATGATTGTTGTTTCTCTTTATTGTGTTGGTTAATGAACTTGTGAATGTGTGAACTTGGGTCACAGATTTTTCAATCCCATTTTTATTTACATTATTTAACTGGTTTGGTTTTTTTAATAGCATATTTTTTCATCTGACAATTAACATGCGACAGGGAATAGCCGCAGTGAATAGTGAATCTGCTCTGAGACGGATAGTGAACAGTGAACAGTGAACATCGAACATGTGAATTCTCAATATTGTTTGGATATTTTGGATTTTGATAGAAGACATTTATTACACAGTGAATATATTCTTGTACAATAAATTTTTAATACATATATTCAAAATGTACATAATTATGTAATGAGCAGTGAATTGCTTCGTAAAAAAAATTAAAAATATAAATATTTCATATTTTTTGTAACAGTGAATAGTGAATATATTTCACAGAATATCTGAAAAAAATTACTTATTTTAATGATCAAATATATAAAATATGATATAAAAACAAAAAATTAAAATATTATTTTTAATGACACTTTAAAAAATATAGTACAAAATCAAAATTTTCCATAGCTGACACAATTAATGAGTGTAAGATAATTAATAAATCATAATAAATAAACTTAAAAGGAAAACAAAATGATTGGTTCAGAATCATTCACAATTTATTTATATAGAATTTGGATCAGTTGTGAACACTGATATGGCAATGGTACTATATTTATTAAAGTGTTATTAAAAAGAGTATTTTGTCAGCTATGGAGAGAGGCCGATGGAGGTTGCTGATAATTGGTCTGATTTTCGGTGTCACTGTTGCAGCCTCACTGGTGACGTATCGGTGACGTGCTCGGCCTGTTCGGATACCATTCCTCCATCGGTGAAGTAAAAATATTGGTGAAAGAATGAAATACATGATGCGAGAAAGATGAGATAAATAAGGAAATTAAGAGTGGAAAGAGAAAAAATAAAAGATATGGAGTGATTTGGATGAGAATATTATGGAAAGATATACGTTTCTAAAGATAATCAAATAAAACATAATAAATGAGTCAAACATAATGAATTAATAAAATCAAAACACGGTCGTTTTATGTTCAAAATGATTGGTCACGATTCATCGATAATTTGTTCACATTATAAGTGTTCACAACTGATCCAAATTATATATATATATATATGCTACCTGGGCAATCAAAGATTTTGTTCTCTGTGTGTAGGCCACACCAATAATTAAACAACTTGGTATTAGTGATTAGTGAATACACAGCCCTCAATTGTATGGAAAGTATGCTAAATAAATGATGAAGAGGAAGTTGGTCTGCTTCAAGTGTTGTCTAACAATTTGTAAATTTTATATTCAAATCAGATGCGTGAAAAAAGCTGATCAGCAATAAATCTGATTATTTCACCTACGGTCAAAAAATCGAGGGGTGTGTAGACTTGATCACCACTATAGAGATTGAAAAGAAGACCCCTCAAGGTCATAAAGACATGTGTGATCACACTGTCAAAAACTTGATTCAAATCTTAATTTGCTTCACTTGCCAATGCCTTCTTTCTTTTTATGTGTTTGTTGTTGACATTCTTAGAGGCTTCTCTTTCAAGCAAATCCATCTCGATCCATACATCGATCTCACCCCATTCTTCTAGGGCGTGAAGCTAAAAAAGGCTATTCTCATCCTTGTGAATATCAAATTTGCGTCTAGCTATTGAGACATTAAGGTTATATTCTTTTTGAGTTGAATTTAATGTTTTTCAGTTCAGTTTCATACACAAATTAATATTTTGTGTTAAAAAACTTAGAGACGTTAGTGAGAATGGCATGAATATCAACTATATACATAATGAAAAACCCTACCACGATTTAGTAGAGAGGCGGCTCTTGATAATTAAACTAATCAAATATAGTACACATATCATTATCCCTTAATAATAACTTTTACACTATATATTGCCGTGTTGGCCAATTTGATCATCAAAATTAACCCTAATGTACATTTTTCACACTATCTTTTTTTACAACTTGGGATTATGATAGTAAAGCTTTTCATGATTGGCCTAACAACCTACCTAGGGTTTAACTTAGTGGAATATGGTTCAACTTTGTTGTAATTAGTGAATGATAATAAGAGTTTATTCACTGTGTTTACCATATCAACCATGAATATCATTCACACGTGTCATGTTAAAAAATTAATTATTGATTCTTCAACACACAATATTAGTAATTAAACGAACACATGACAATGTCTCAATAGTTGATCCATGACCAATACAAACATACGACACAGTTCTATAATGATTATTCATGATTCATGTGGTGGACATGTTCCACCAAGAAAATTCGAGGGAGGAATGATTATGAAAAAAATATGATTGAAGGCCTTCAGGGCACAGGTTAGGAATGATTCATGTGTTGTGCTTGGAAACTTGTGGGCACAGGTTAAGGCCTGGACGCCTCTAGTTACTACTAAACACCTACTGTTTCTTTCTCACGCTAATGATAAGTGTGTTATGTGTAATTTGTCAAAAGGCATGATTTACTATTAGTTTAAGAAATATTTTTTTATGTAATAATGATCAAAATGTAACGCTCATAAAATGTACATATTTCACCTGCACACGAGAATCTGCATATGTATGTATGAACAAATTTGTTAATTGTGATTAATTAATTATGATTTGCCCACCTAATTAAAATGGAGCAGCACTCTGAAGTGCTTTCTTCTCTTTTGGGATTCCGCACGATTTGCTGCTCCCCATGGATATATATATGCGATTAGGGTCTTGTATGTGAGTAGGGTTTAAATATAGGAAGAATTGATTTGAATTTCGAAGAAATGTTTCATACTGTTTAGATAATATAGAAGAGAAATCAATTTAAATATACAAATTTAGAATTTTATAATAATTAATTGGGGTAGCGAAATTCAAAATAGGATTATAATTATTTGTTTATTAACATGACATACAAATGAGGGACAGATCACTGCTTTATCACCATCCATCCCTCATGACAAAATAAGTCCATTGAGTGAATGTGTATAGCGAAATAATGATAGTATGTTGTTTCTTGGAATGGGGAGGAAGATGATTATTGAGTTGGAAAAATATTCAGACTTATATGATAAATAAGCTCTGTAGCTATAGTCTAGGGTGGGTGACGGATTTAAATTTTAATTCATAGTGAGCTGTCTCTTTTGTCTACACAATTTGCAGCTAGGGGCTGGTCGCCGAGTACTCTCTTCTGCCATGCATCGATGAGCGAGGCCAAAGCTTTTTCTTCTTCTTCACCGAACATGCAAACATTTTATGCATCTAATATAAAATTTCATGGAAGCAAGTGCAAGTGCAGCCCTCATTCAAACTGCTGCAAGTTGCAGATTTCAGCTCTGGTTTGACATTGTTCAGACAACAGTTCGTCCTAATAAGTTGAAACTATCTAATGTTATCATCTTCCACACAAATAAGCCGTACAACATGTGATTGACAGGGCAGGGGTGCAACAAGCAATAGTGAATTCCTAATAAGAACATGTTCACTTTCTGGGCAGCTTTCTTGAACATCCTCAATTTTTAAATCTGCATCCTTCCATAACTGCTCCTTGATCATTGCTAGCTATATAGATCTGCAAATAAACCACAATGTAACTGAATCAGGACATCTCTCAGATTAGTGTGTGACTAACATATATACAAACTTGAATGGCTTCGCATCTATCGCCCATTCAGGACGTATTTGACTCATTAACACATAATGTACATAATGAGACAACATGGAAATATAAATGGCGCTCCACTTATTCCCTAAAATGATTCCTGAGCATACTAAAAGCCACAAATTTAAACAGAACAAGCTGAAGAACATTGACGCTGATCAATGGGAGTGTTCTGCGCTAGATGACAAGAGTAAGAAAGCAAAGCATGATACTTCTTTTTACCGAATCACTACCGTAGGTAGTTAGCCTTAGAGGAAATCAGCCCGGCAAGATGCAGATCGGGATACTTGTTGGATCCTCCCAGGATAAGGTAGAGAAGGAGAGGTGTGTTGTTGGTGTATTTGACAAATGAGGAGGACTCCTCTATTTATAGCAGGACCTCCTCTGGCAGTTCTTGCAGTTGCAGTTGTTGACTAAGCAAAAATGAGAACAGTGCTGGACTGTTCTGTTGCAGAAGCAGACACTGGGTACTATTGGTGGGCTGAAGCAAAAAATAAACGGGTCAGTCTCCAAAAAGAATAGACCCGTCGTGCGCCCGCGCTCGGCCCGGCCGGCGGCGTGCGTGTGGTTCCCTACTACCTCCTCACATTCCTTTTAACATAGTCCACTTGTGTAACTATATATAATGAAACTAAAATATTCTTTCCTACTCAATGTGAGATATAAAGATATTTAATGAGTTGCCTATTGTGCATTAAATTATCTATGGATTTAACCAAGGACGATCATGCTCATTTAATTTCTTTCCAAATGTCACATATTATCACTCATGAGCATGATATATGTAACACCCTTCACTTTCAATACATGTCTCATACTTTGGTTTCAGATTGAACCATCGATTTTTATACCATTTTGAATTTGAGAATGATCCATATTAGACCCATTGTGATTTAAAAATCTGAAATTCTAAATCACTATTCAAGTATAAATCATCTGGATGTTCGCTAAGTGAACTGTATTCAAAAGTAACGTCCTTGAAATAGATTGTTGATCAATGGCCAAATCCATCTACTTCTATTACTCACCATCATTCACACAATCTCATAATCATGTTCACTCAGAAAAATCTTTTACTAATTACTCATTCAAATTACGCATATCAAACTTTACAGATGTATTCATATGTGTAAATGAATATTTCGTATGGTCAGGCATTAAAGAAGTAACATTTTCCACTACATGAGTCTTTCAAGTTAGTCATATATTGAAGGAAAATACCCTATATCAAGAAACTGCTACCAGAAGCCATTCAACCTTAAAAAGTTAGATCAGACGTTTCTTTGATATGGTCAATTGGGATTGACATGAACAAGACTGAATTTGTTATTAATCGCACGTTATAGACTTTAGTAACAAAGTTATCGCCTTTAGCGACAAAATGACAGAATAGCGAGGAAATTCTCCGTCTTGATATTCTATGCTGTTGTGATTTGAATTCTTATTAGCGATGAACCTGGTTGGTAAAAAGTGTATGACACCTAAAAGGATAGAGCGTAAGCGTAAATAGTCATTCACTGATCAACAATTCCAACAAATTTACTTCTCCATCACAAGACAAATT